>QNUK01000321.1:530000-800000 GCA_013621035.1 Clarias magur | reverse complement strand
GGAGAGATTTGGTTTATAGAATGTCCAAAAATCAGATTTGATTGTTCAGATGAGCAGAGGAGATCTAGTGTTATATAAATGTTCATTAGAGCAATACGTGAGTAAACCACTGATGTTTTTATTGTCAAGAAATTTTTACTTTGCGTAAATCAGTGCCTGTTTTATCCCATGCATTTGCTCTGTACATGCTCTTGTTAATTACTGACACCCAGAGTGAAAAGAAAGCTCGCCTTATCTAAGCATTTGCTGAACTGCTCTACACTGGTTTGATGAAGGTCTCTTGTGTCCCTTTCAGTGTCGGTCTGACATTTTCTTCTTCAGGGAAAGATGACTGATCCTGCTTCAGGAATGTGGTGCTTACAGTCCTGCACCTCACTGTATCATTGTCACTCATTAACCGATGTGTCTCACCCTTGCAGCAGATCCAGCCCGTGGCCTCACGTGGCAACCTAGGAGTCGGAGTGCAATGTAGTGTTGGGCGTGACGAGGAGAGCGGGCGTGCCTACAGCACCAAGAGAGGTCCCTTCCATGAAGTCTTCAACTTGTCTGAGAATGAGCGCCCCCTAGCAGGTAGAGAGCATGCAGATTAACTGCTGCCATAAGGGCAAGCTTGTATTGCTTTTACTGCTGTAAAATCCACAGACATGGTAGATTTGTGTACAAAGTGAAAACCTGCATGAAAGTAAAAAAAAAAAAAAAAAAAGATCAGTGAAAGAAAAATGGAGAACATTGTAATTAACTCTATAGATTTTTTTGCATTTGAGGATTTGTGTATTGGTTTGCAACTATTTTTATTCACTTTCATTTTCTTTATTTTTGTTCAATCTTTTTTTATTTCCTACAAAAATCTAGTTCCATACATATTCGTGAGGCGTACTGTATGCTGCTCATACTTATATACTGAGTGTATTTCATGTTTCTGAATGACATCAGTCTTTTTGTATTTCACCCAGTGTGCGAGCACGGATGGCGCTGCTGTTTAATCAACAGGGACAGGAAAATGCCTACTGACTACATACGGAACGGCTACCTTTATGTGACCGAAAAGTATGTTTATATCTTTCCTTGCACAAACTTAATTTTTGCTATTAAGTTAATATTATTATTCACTCTAGTGAATAATAATTTAAAAAAATAATAACTCTAGTAATATTCTGTATAGTGTGTTAGTCAGTGGATTGGCAGCTATAAAGTGACCATTGGTTCATAGCTATAAATAAAGTTGTATGGCAAATTTGTGTTATATGTACGGGCAGTGGTGGCTCAGTCAGTTAAGGCAGTGGGTTATTGGGTTACTGATTGTATTGTCAGGCAGGTTTGAGCCCCAGCACCTCTGGCTAACTCTGCACTCTGACCCCAGCTTCCTACCTGGAATATGTAAAAAAAAAAAAAAAAAAAAAAAAAACTTAATAATAATAATAATTTCAAATTCAAATTTGAAAAGAGACTAATTAAGCTCAAATTAATTCAGTTTCCATATGTTACATAAATGCTGTAGTTGACAAGGATACTTAAAGGAAATCTTAAACTACTAAAGAATCTTAAAGGAAAGTTTAACACCATTTTAGAATTTTGAAAATAATAAAGTTGGCAATTATATATACTTTTAAGTTCTGCAAGTAATGCATGAAAAGCAAGACCCGATCCATGACCGAAAATCAATCAAAAATAAATCTTGTGCTCTTTTAGCAACAAGGTAGTTTTGACTGGGGCTTTGATCTTTACTGTTTTGATTATTTTGTTTACAAACTAATTAGCTTCAGAGCTCACAAAGTCTTTCTTCTGTCCTGTAGCTACTTATGCTTTGAGAGCTCCAGCTCGCGTTCCACATCCTCTAAGAAGAATAAAGTCATCAAACTCCAAGATATTACAGACATACAGAAGGTATTGGTGTACCTTAGCGCAAGGCTATTTATTATTCTGTGATTTCTTTCGGGTTGAGGGCAGCTATTCTTTACCATTTATTTGACCTACCTTTTTCATTGTATCAGTATAAGGTTTTGTCAGTATTGCCTGGATCTGGGATGGGAATCTCAATAGCCACACCATCTACACAAAAGGTAAAGCAAACTCTCCACCATGGTATATCATCCATATTTTCAGACCACCTGTGTTTTTTGTTTTTTTTTTCTCCTCAGAATGTCTGTTTAAATGTATCTATACTTCTTTTCTCCTCTATGATCCTCCAGCCTCTGGTGTTTGGTGCAATGATTCACCGAGACGAAGCCTTTGAGGCCATCATCAGTCAGTACACAAAGATCATTGGTGGCACTCCCCCTGTCACAGTGACGCACCCGGAAACATAGAACGCGCGGTGAAGCGTTTCGCTGGAGCTCCAGTTTAACAGGGAGTCTTCAGCTGAGGAGCAGCTATTTCCACTTCTTCTTCTCGTCCTCGTCCTCCTCCTCCTCCTCCTCGAAGAGGCGCAGGGAAACTAAGAAAGATATTAAAACGAGGAATCGGTGTTTTAAACATGGCTCCTTTGTGATGAGACATTTGCACCAGTGTTTATCGTGTATCTCGTGAAGATCCACTGCGTACCACTGCAATGCTCTTACGGAACCCGGAGCTGGTTCTCCTCACAGTTTCCTGTCAGGATTCTAGTCGTTTTTCGTCATTTTGATGTCTTATGCGTCACTCTTCTCACCTAACTTTTAATCGTGGAGCTGGTTCTCCTTGCTGTTCCTGAGACTGTTCTCACCTGTGTTTCTCAGTGTTCTGTTGGGTAATTTTTTAACCCCTTCTCTCTTTGCTTTCTACCTTTATTTTTTTTATTTTTTTTTTTTTTAAATTGTATTGCTTCTAGCCTTGCACATAGAGACACGCTGCAGTTCTGGTGCTGAGATTTAGGGAATGCCAGGGCCTGAAGCATCAACTCTTATGAAGTGTAGGTGCTGCTGCTCTTACAGAAGTGCTCAAACGCACACACACATACCATGGCCTTTTGTTTTAAATCGTTATGCTGCAAGCTCAGATTTTACTTAAAGTTTATGCTGGAAACTACAAAACTGTACAAACAACCCCCTGTTAAAACCTATCAGAATTATCAGTAAACGTGAGAAAATAGACATTAAACAGACAGAAAGCAACCAGCATGATTACCTTTCTTGGCTGTCCTGCAGCTATCATATACATAAATGTAGTTTAAAATATAATTCATGAAACGTGAGATTTGAATGCATCAGTATGTGTCTTATTTTCTCACTCAAGCCACAGAGAAAAAGTGCAGAGGGATTTTGTCCAAGAATGTATAAATTGGAAGCTTATAAAGTACTGTGCAAAGAATCTTAAAACCCCTCATTTCTTCATATTTTGTTCGCAAAGAGGCAGACTTTCTTGTATTTTTTCTTCTTTTTTGTTTTGTTTTTTAAAGTAATTTTGAGAGATGGTTTTCAAGACTGCATGGAGAATTTTTTTGGCTCTCGTATTTGGCAAGATTTTGCCTCTCATTTTCAGTCGAGTCGCAGTACCATGAGCCGTTTCAGAGGAATGCATTTTGTTTGTTAAGCCACACAGTGATCTATGAATTATTCATGCATAAAACAAGCTCTAACCTATGCCATGAACCAGTGAGAAATGGGTACAGGTGATCAGGCCGGTGATTAGTATCCTAGTGTTGCTGAATGCTGAGTCGGAATAGAAGAGAAGGGAAATGAGGTTGTTACATATATAGTAAACAAACAAGTTTTGTTAAATTGTATCATTAGGCACACGGTGGCTTAATGGTTAGCACTGTCGCCTTGCACCTCCAGGTTCCAGGTTCGATTCTCGCCACAGGGTTTGTGTGCATGTTCTCGGGTACCCTGGTTTCCTCCCGCAGTTCAACAACATGCAGATTAGTCTAATTGGTGTTCTCAAATTGCCCTTAGTGTATGAGTGAGTGTGTGTGTATGGACAACCTGAGACACTGAACACAAGATAACGCGGTATAGATGATGACCGAATGAATGAATTGAATGAATCAGGTACGTCACGATGAAACATTTGTTCCCATTTCTTTAATTTAATCCGCATCATATGATTAAATTTAAAATGAAGAAATGAGAGGTAGCTGGAGACTTGCACAGTCCATCAAAAGGACAAGTGAAAAAAATGACCTCTGAAGCATTTCCAGTATGAACTGGGCTTGAAATCACATTGTAATCTGATTTAATTTCACTGGTTGCGGTACAGTGCAGTATGGGGAGGGAATTCCCCGGCCATAAAACTGCATATGCCAACGTTGTCTCCTCCCAACAAGCTTCCATTAAATAAAGAGGTTTATTTTTTTCCTGATTTAAAAACTTCACGCATATAAATGTACTAATATACAAGGGGTTCATTTACCTTATTGTTGTAACAATGTGTGCCACATACTGTAAACCGATCTCTATTCCTCTGGTCACCGTGGAAATACTTTACATTTTATCCCACTATTTTGTCTCCGTCCCCATTCCCATGCCGCTCTCTAGTGTGTAACTGATGCACCTTAAATGGTAGCGGACTCTCCTGCTTGACTTCTGATGACAGGGTTAGGATGCAGCGGGTTCATTTTTAGAATAATCTGTGTTTGCTCTACGTCACCCATTTTTATTCATTAGATGAGCTCATACAAAAAGCACAACGGCACCATAACGTCTTATCTCGAACTGAATGTGTAGACGGGGTGAGGGGATATTCTGCTTGTATATAATTGTTACCAAACTTGAACTACTACGTGCCCAGTGCTGCATATTCGCTTCCATTAGCCGACCTAAACCCTTTGCACAAACAACTGTTCACCTAAATGTGTAGGCCATGAAAAGAAATACTCATTGTTCATTGTGTCTGTACCATGTTTTTGATTTTTTTAAAGACAGAAATGCCAGGTTTGAACTAAAACCATTTTATGTCAGGTGTCTAACGGCAATCGGCAATCTCCAAATGCACATCAACCACCAGCAACAATTAGTTCATTTTAATTTGCTTCAATTGACATTGCTATAAAGCAGATTTACAGTGCACGTTAAATGGGATGAGCGCAAAAAAAGATTATTTTACAATTACTAAAGCAGTTATGTACAATATCCAGATGTGATTATTCCCTGAAGCTCGGGTGAATCCTGGGTACGAACTGTTTTATGAGAATTGTGAATGGGGGGGGGGTTAAGACTTAAAAAGCCTTTTTTTTTTTTTTTTTAAGTTTCCCTTTTTTGAATCGTATAGCAATACACTAAAACCCGAAAATTACATTTATTTCCACTTTCAGGTTACTCTTTATAATAAGCCACCTCTGTTAAAGTATCTGGGAACAAAAGTTAACCCCATGTCGAATGTGAATAATACACAAATCTTTAACTATAGAATTTGTTAGTGTGCAAGACAAATATGAGTTTAACATAAACATGGACTGCCCTAGACTTTCAGGATTTTCAAGTAAACCATTTTTTCTTTTCCATTCTGATTGATGTTGAAGTTCTTGTTGAGGTAATCGCCCAAGTGCTGCTACAAAAAAAAAAAAAATGGGAGTCAAACTTTTTTTTTATGGTCCTATTTTTACAATTTGTGCATCCCAGTTCATGTAATTGTAGCCTTTTCACGATGTAGTCGGTCTCGTCCTGACCTAAATACTCGCTAAATCCAAACAAGCATTTGACTTTTCTTTTGTTCCGCCATCTCTTGTTGTGGAAAAAGCCACCTGCTAAAGCCTATGTAGTCGACTAATCACATGACGCTGTTCCCAGCACTTTATACACGTAGCATTCGCGTGTGTCCGTGTGTCGCTTACTGTATGTTCTACTTCTATGGCACATTTATTCTTACCCGTCGGTCTCACTTTGTGCTTTTCCTTTTCGTCTTGTCGCATGGACCGTCACCTCTGATTGAATTCTAAATGTTCAGTGCTGTAATTAAAAGTTCAGAGTTCTTATTGAGTGTGAAAGCAATCAGCTAATACAACGTCGAATCGTTTACAGTTTTCCGTTGCGGTTTGAAACTCTCAGTAATTAATGTAGCTCGCGATTAATGGCAGGAATCATAGGACCTCAGTGAAGAGTCGGATGGCACATTAGAGCAAGAAGCACAGAATTTACTGGAAACAATTTGCCAAATATGATGTCTGTATTACTGTTTGTTGTTTGCTATGCCCTTTACCTGCTCTGGTGACAGAGTTAAATAGCTGTCTTGGCCTAATTTGATCCCTAGAGAGATTCCCTAGGGGCATGAGGATGGGCCCAGTGTTTTTGTGCTGTGTGTCTGTGGTACTGTAAGGTACTGAGGGTTTACATTCATGAATGAAAACTGGCCTATACGATAAAGAGGTTTGATTTTGAATGGGTAGGGTCTTGTTTTTCATCATTCAAAGTGTAGTACATGTAAGAAAACAGATTTATATAAGGGACCTTTCACCCTTTTTCTTGTTTTGTTGGACATTTCTTTTTGTTTTTTTATTTGTTTGTGTCTATATGGTTAGCCAAAGACTAACAGTGTTTTTTTTGTTGTTGTTGTTGTTTTTTAATACAACCTTTTAGTGGTACCAGTATACGTGAACACCATGTATAGGATGACAATTCAATTCATCATTAACCTCAGATCGATTCATTGATGCTGTTTTTTTAAATCTACTGTAGGTGCGCATGCTGTTTAATGTCCATTATGAGTATTTTCTTTCATTTGGTTACTAATTTTCAATCAGTCAGTAAGAGCTGTAGACCTGCCCTTTGATCAATAAAAATTCAGAACTCTCTCTCTCTCTCTCTCACACACACACACACACACACACACACACACACACACACACACACACACACACACACACACACACACACACACACACACACACACAAAAAAAAAAAAAAATCATATTAATCAAGCCTCTGAACAGTTTTTAAAGAACTTGTCTAATATAAATGTGTTGTACCTTTTTTTCTATTTAAGTAAAATAATTTAACATATGTCCTGTCTTGTGCTTTCTTTCTCTGTTTTATCCTAAATGCTTTGTATATGCTTTGGTTTATCAGCTTTTGAACAGGTCAAGAAGTCATCTATTGTTTTCTTGTCTTAGATAAGGATGTCTGAACTCATAGGAAACATTTAGGGTAACTACCGGTCTTTAAAAAAAAAAAAAAAAAAACTCCTGTTGAAGAATGTCCTGATCCTGTGCTAGCCAGAACTTTATTTCATGCGGGCAGCATTTTTGTGTGTAATTCTGTGTTTGAAACTGAATGTAGTCCCTTAAGCCTGCATAGACATTTCATCACACTAGAGGGCACCATTGCTATACCTTTAAATATTTTAATAGTCAGTGGTTGGGGTGGGGGGGGGGGTTTGGACAGGGTGCCAATCCATCACAGGGCACACAAGCACACACCCTTTCACACACTACGGGCATGTCTTTGGACTGTGGACAGACCAAAACCATGACCCAGTGTGTTCAAGGCCACTGTGCTAACCTCCATGCCCCCATACTGCCTTTGTGAGTAGGAAACAACTACTTATCTTTCATACTGTACATTTAAATCATATGAAGTAAAATTTATACAAAGCCATATTGAAGCAATTGTTTGAAAGATTAGTGTTCTTGTTAACTTCAAACTTGCATAAAAGATCATTCCACATCATTTACACCATTAACATATTATTTTCTCAATAGTACAAAGATTTAGTTTAAAGTGTTTATTGTTTTAATGTAATTAAATAATAATAATAAAAAACATTAAAATGTAAAATAGCTTAAACTGAAAGCACTGGCATACGTAAGAACAAATATTTATAAAATAATTACCAAAATTGTGCAAAATTAGACTTTCTCATTGCACATTTTCAATGTTTTAAATGTATTGATGATATGTAGGTTCATGAGCAGGATGACTGACACCACTACAGCCATAACAACTTGTTCACTTTGGAGTGAACATTTATAGAAACATTAGTTCCCAGCAGTGCAGCTGGAGGATCCTGCCCCAGATACAGTTACAACTGGCCTGTAGTGTAGTCTATCTGTCCTCTGAGCCCATGAAATATGTGCAGACATACACACCGTTCATAGGTGCATGAAGACTTTACTGTTTGCATAAAGATACACAGACACCTATCCTGATTGCACATGTTCCTATTTTTGTTCTCTGCCCAATACAATATCACTTGAGTGCTTCTTTTGCACATAGTCACAGCAAATATGCGAATATAATTATAGAAGTGTATGTAATAATACATGCTATTTTCGTTTTGGATCAAAATGGCACGGCTTTGAACATAAACATTTTCCAAGGTTGTGCTCCTAGCTGAATAAAGGGGTAAATATTCTTCATTGGGACAATCTTTATCAGGAAATACTTCCAGAAATTTCTTCCAAATGTATTTCTAGTAAAGATGTACCATAACTTGAGTATAATCATATTCAACTGTATTTCAGTTCTAGTAAATTTACAGACAGGATGCAGACAAGAGCTTCATTATAATAAGAACTATTTGGTGTTTGTGAGGCTTTTGAGTTTCAGCTGATGCTAACTGTGAGACAGTCAACTGAGAATTTGTATTTAATCCTAAAAAAAAAGAAAAATTATGGAAGCGATAGTATCTCATAATTATGACTTACTTACTCACTACAGTATACAGTAGTATCTCATTTACTACGGTATCTCATAATTACGACTTAATATCTCATATCCTTATCTCATAATTATGACAAGACGGGGACAATAGAGCAAATTTTGCCGAATTAAATTTGTGTTTATTTCTTTCTTGGATTGAGGCATTGGGAGATATTAATGTCGTTGAGTAATTTGGATGGTAATAGTAAATTTAACTAATGTACAATCATCAAGCTAAACAATAGGATAGCTGCTACTGTACATCTCCATGGGTGTGCAATAAGTTTCAAGCAAATGGATTAACTGTAAATTTCGTTTCCGATGTCATGCGCTAAAATGTCTGCCTGCCACAGACTGCTCCCCCTTATCTCATAATTATGAGTTAGTAACTCATAATTGAGATACTATGTCATAATTATGAGATAAGTCATAATTAAGAGATATTAATCCATAATTTTTTTTTCTTTTGTGAATGCAATGCACTTCTTTTAAAAATAGCAGGTTATAACATAAAATCTTTAAGTAAATAGTTTGCTAGTTGCATGCATACATTTTTATGTATTCAGCTTTTAGAATCGTTTAAAAGAATAAAGGCAGTTTATTTATCCTGGTTGTGATAGGTCTGAAGAATATCTTAGGAACCCCTGGTGTGAAGCAAGAACATGCCCTGAATGGAACACCAGTCCATTAAACACTCATTTACGCAATAAGCATAGACAATTCATCTACTGGAAACCAGGCGATCCAAAAAAAACCCTTGAGACATGAGGAGTACCTGCCAAGCTCTGCATAGACAGTAACCCTAGCTCAGGTATGAACCGAGGAACTGAGGATCCAGACAGTATGAGGTGGCAAGACTACCCAGTCTGGTTTCAGTCTAGAGCCCATGACTGTTTTATTAAAGTTTTTGTTCCTAAAATGGTACAAACCTGATTGTTAAAATCCTGAATGTTGCTGAGAAAATAAATAATCGAAGGACACCTCCAACTGGCTTTTGCTTAGACATGAGAAAAATGCTGCTTCTAAGGACCATTAAAAAAAAAAAAAAAGTCTATATCGATGTTGACCAAGATGACCTGTGATGTGTCTCTACAGACATTCCACAACTGGAGCCTGAGTGCATCTACTAAATAAGACGAAGGCCTAATGAAGGAGTGTAATCATAGTCCGGAAAGGAGCAGTGGGTGAGTGGAGTATTCAGAGGGGTCCAGCCTTCCGGATCTACGGGCTCAGGTTTCATTCCCCCCACTCCATGCCTTACTTACCTATCAGCAAAAACATGTCCAGCAACTCAGATGTCAACATGCTAAAACTGGTGGCAATCAAATGCCAGGAACTGGCATGATGCCTGGCTGCTGTATCAGCTTTCTTGGGAGGATGCCTTGATCTGCAACACCTTTGAAGAAATTGATCTGTGTAAGATCTCAAGGTATGAACCCCCTGAGCTGTAACAGCAGGTGTTTGAAGGTTTGCTCGGTTGGAATAAACATTTCTGTAAGTGAAATTTCGTCACTTGCCCTGGACAGACGCTGCCTTCGTTGAGATGCACGCAGTTCAGCGATTCAAGTAGGCACACTTCCACAGGTCTTAAAGATGTTGGCTTAGCACCTGTTAACTGGAAAGAAAACCTGCTTCTGTTTACATCTTATCACATCAACAGATCCCACTAAATTGATGCTTTAAGTTTGTATGTGATCCTCTAGCCAAACCAAACCAAACCAACATTCTGTATATACCTGGCACGGTGAAAGAATACTCCGGAAGCTGAACCTAGAAGCTAGTGACTGCTTAGGTCTCACCTGCTAAAAGTTATTCATACTTCAATTAACATGCATGCCCTTGTGCACGCAATTTGCTGTCCATTTCGCTAAGCAGCGCTGTCCGTTTTATGAATGAATCAACCCTCATGCCCTCTGTTTATGTATATTAGCTTTACACACTCACAGGATGTGATAGTGATATGATCCAGTGTTTGTGAGCTCATGAACTAAATGCAGAACCAGGTTCAATTCAAGCTCATTCAAGCGTATTGGGCATCCATGAACGAATTAGTAAGTTATAGTAAGCTACCATACATGAAGTTACACTAGCAAAAACCATGCTGAACCTCAGGAGGAGCATTCTGTGCCAATTCATCTTCTTTATAGGACTGGCATTAACACATTATGTGTGTTGAAGGGCATGCAAGTATCCTGTTTCTGCAGGGATGTCCTCCGTTTACATGGGTGAGGCCGCTGCAATTTATTGCGATTGTATATTGCTCACTGTCAAAGTTTTAAACTCCTTGGAATCCCTGGCATCCCTTCCTTGGCATATTCTGTTTCCTGTTGGCAGAGCCAGAATCTAATAATTGCGGTGTAGTTCTATTAACTGACATAAAAAGCCTGTCTAACATGACTGTCAGTTTAAATTTTTCCATGTCTTGATGTAGTTAATCAAACTATAGCCTGTGTCTTTTTTTTCTTTCTTGAAGTGAAAAAGACAAATTCACTACTTGTTACCGTCCATCCATAAATTCAACCTAACATGCATTATAATGGCTACAATGATGTCACACTAGGCTGGTCATTATTGTAGGGCAGGTTACACAGCTATGGATTACAAACTCGAGCAACTTACAAGCATGCTTACACCCACATACACCCAATTATACACCACAGATACAATTTTGTAATGGTGAGTCAGCCCGTAAGGCATGTCTTCGAACTACGATCGGAAGCTAGAGTCCCTGGAGGAAGTCGAGCAAGGCCACAGAGCAGAGGTGACATGCTAGCCATTATTTGTCGTGTTGCCAAATAAACTAAAATGTTAAATATCTCTGACCTGAAAAAAAAATGGGACTGACCCTTAAGACCCCTTATATACAGCATGTGAAAAATTTAATTCAATCTTACTAGATACACCAACCAGTAAGAACTATCTATTGAGTGTGGCTTTTTTGGAATCTTTTATTTTGACAAAAATAACATATATAAACAAATTGTATTTATTTATTTATTTATTCATTAAAAAATTATACCTATGGCACTAGCCTTCTGGCCTGGTGCTTACAGACCAATAACAGCCATGGCAATTTTCAAAAAGTGTGAGTGCATTCATTTATTCATCTTCTATCTTCTATACCGCTTATCCTGCACAAGGTTGCAGGGAGCCAGGAGCCAATCCCAGGTAATCATGGGTACAAGTTGGGATACATCTTGGATACGGTGCCAATTATTCACAGGGCACACATCACACGCTCATTCACACACTACAGGCAATTTAGCCTAATCTGCATGTATTTGGACTGTGGGATGAAACTGGAGTACTCGGAGTACCTGGGAATTCAACAAGCACGGGGAGGACATGCAAACTCCACGCACACAGACCCAACAGAGGAATCGAACCCTCAACCCTGGATGTACAAGGCAACAGTGCTAACCACTACGCCACCATGACAATTTATTATGCCAATTTATTATTAGAGTTAGATATTATTATATATTCTTATATTATTATTTTGCAGAGTGTTCACCATATAGGTCCATGTGAATTTGTTATTACGACAGAAATAATAACATAGTGTAATAATTTATACCTGTGATTTAAACTGCAGCAGGTTTCACTGTCAGAGCTGCTTTTATAGAAATTGAATCAACACTATTTGACCATTAGATTCAAGAATTTATTACCACTACGGTATATGGAAATTTATATCATTTCATTAAAATAAAATAAGTATACTGAATCATCTACACAGGCAAATCGAAAAACACAGTGAACTCATGTGGAATCAAACCTGTGACATACTCACTCACTCATCATCTATACCTTTTAATCCTGTATTCAGGGTCACTGGGGGCCTGGAGCCTATCCCAGGAGACAGGGTACCAATCCATCGCACGGCACAGACGCACACATACGCTCACTCATTCACAAACTACGGACAATTTGGGAACGCCAATTAACCTACATGTCTACGGACTGTGGGAGGAAACCCACTAAGCACGGGGAGAACACGGGGAGAACATGCAAACTCCAAACAGAGACGGGAATTGAACCCGGTCCCTGGCGGTGCAAGGCGACAGTGCTAACCACTACACCACCGTGCCGCCACCTGTGACATACTTCTCACATAATTGTATATATACAGAGCATTTCTTTAATAAAAAATGGTTGTACAGTATTGTTTTACAATGTAGAAAGAAAGGAGAGAGGAACAGAAGAATAGAAGGTGTGTCCAAACTTTTGACCGGCAGTGTAGCAGTGACCATCATGAAGGTATTACGACTAATGTGATGAGTGCTGACCCTTTTCCCCTGATGTAGACAGGCTGTCAGTGAACACAGCAGGGTCACAAATTATCAGCAGGAAGCACATGTATGTCACTTGATGCTGTAGCCTAAACTAGGATCCAGACTATCTACGACATCTACGGAAGGTTCTCACATAGATTGTCATTCAGTGACTTGCCCTCATCTTTGAGTAAACAACAGATAGCTAAATGCACTTGTGCAGAGCTGAAATTATTCCCAATGTATTAAGTTATCATTATTTTGCTTAACACTTTAGAATATTGTTATTCAATAAAGCCAGTTTCTAGGAGAAACATTGTTAGACAGTTTTGCACAAGTTATAGCTATCATAACGAAATATAAAACAAATACATATATTGCACACAAATAAACCAAATACTTTTCTAATGTATTTTACTGGTATCTATGTTTTTATCCTAGCATTATTATTCAGACAGTTTGCTCTCGTTTAACCCCTCGGCCTTGCAACTTGTTTCTCATATTCATAGCTGTAAAACCAGAGCCTAGAAGTCCTGGGTGTGTTATTTTGGCTTCCTCAACATCTTGTCCTCAAATGGTGCTCAGATGCCACTCAAGCTTGAAGTTTCCATTGCCTTGGTTTTATGAGGATCTTGCTTCAGTGTATGGAACAAAATTGGTCTCAGTATGCCCTCTGCATGCTTCATCGTTTTTATTATCTATGTCAGATATTAGGCTAATCATAAAAAGGATTGGACTACAATTGCACTACAAAGGATACCTAGGAACACTCATTGCTTTATCTCACTAACATTCCGTGTAAAATTATGAGAATGAATTCCATATCTCACACCCAAAACATAGCTTTGAAGAGACCACACTAACAGAGAAGTCCACTGCCAAGTTTTTGGTTAATGTGATTTTGGGTTCAGTTGATTTCAAAAACCATTGAACACCTTGCTGCTTACAACTGGGATGCTTTTGCTTCACTATGCACTTGTGATTGCCCTAAGTGTAAAAAAATAAATCCAAAATCTAAGAAGTATCTAAATCCAAACAAATTTAGTCTGGAATGTTGTGGGTAAATGAACTGTTGTTAGACACATAGCTGGCATCCAACAGGTTAAAAGACATGAAGTAAAGGTAAAGGTTCCATAATGCTAATATATTGTCATATGGAAATGTGAAAGTATGTGAAATAAAATAAGAACTTTAGATCTTCAGTATTTGTAAATGTCACTCATCACTTAAAGAACACCTGGGTTCCATGACAAAATGAATCTTTCACAGTTGTATTATCCCGTGTCTTTCAATAAAAATGTGCTGATGATACTCAGCTCTACCTGCACGTCCTCCAAAAGATGCGTTGGTCCTACTTTTTTTAAAACTTATTTTCAACACAAATTTCTTGGGTCATCAGTGATGCAGAAAGTGGCATCACGCTTAATTTAATATCACTAGCATAAAAAAGCGTCTTCTTTTTGAGGAATTTTTATTAGACAACTTGAGCAACACTTGACAGTTTCAGGTCATGATCTAGCTGCTTGCTAATGGTTGGCTTACCATCTTGTACTGTTAAACCATACATTGGATATAATCATAACTATTGTGGCATGGATTGCCTTCTTTTAACTGTGTGCATATTGCACTCTTTAACTATCTAACATTTCTTGTGGTGGTCCAGATACAAGATGAGATAAGATAAGATGGTTCTGCACTCTTACTGTTAATGAGTTTCATGTCACCTCATGAATTAAATAACCTGTTCTCAATCACTTTAGATAAAGTTGTCACCTGGCAATAATTCACTGCAAATGTAGTTTAAAGGAAAGTCATAGAAAACACTCTGTTACTCGTTTTGATTAAATGCTCACATAAAGATAGATGAATTTTCATGAATTGCGTTAGATGATACCACTTAACATCTGTTTTGGAACAGTTCTGTTTTTCATTTTCAAAAATAAAGCGGCGTCTTGATGAAATCATTCTCCCGTGCTGGCCAGTTAAGTCTGAATTAACACCCCGTAAACAGTGTAAGAATACGCCCAGAAGTTTTAACAAAACATTTTATTAACGATATCGAGTTTCGAATGTCTTTGACAGGAGCATTAGTTTTCCTAAAGAGCACGGCACCAGCCCGGAGTCAGTTTGCCAATCACACTCAGGGTGGGCTCTGCTGTTTAAAGAGCTCGAGATTACCGACCCGCGAGTATTTTCCCATGCGCGCGCTGTCCGGGTAGAAGTTCATTCTACAAAAAAAAAAAAAAATCTGTCACTTAATTACGACACGAGTCTGTGCCATAAGTCGTCAGGCTGGATTTGCCGGACCCTAGAAGCTGGTGGAGCGGGAGGAAATCGTGGAGGAACGAGAAGCGGCACGCCCGAAGGGGCAGCATGACGGCGGACACGGCCGAGTATCCCGTGCAGACGTCGCGCGCGAGCGCACTCCAGGGCGACGCGGAACTGGACGAGCATGTCTTCATTAACGTGTCCGGGCTGCGCTTCGAGACGCAGCTCAAGACGCTCTCCCGCTTCCCGAACACGCTGCTCGGAGACCCGTACAAACGCACCCGCTTCTTTGACCCGCTCCGGGACGAGTACTACTTCGACCGGAACCGGCCCAGCTTCGACGCCATCCTGTACTACTACCAATCCGGTGGGAGGCTCCGCCGACCCCTGAACGTCCCTGTAGAGGTTTTCATGGAGGAGATAAAGTTTTACGAGATCGAGGAGACCGCGATACAGGGCTTCATCGAGGATGAAGGACTTAACAAGGAAGAGGAGCGCCCGATGCCCAGCAACGCGTTCCAGCGGCAGGTCTGGCTCCTGTTCGAGTACCCCGACAGCTCACTAGCGGCCCGAGGGATCGCCATCGTGTCAGTGATGATCATCTTGATATCAATCATCATCTTCTGCTTGGAGACCTTACCAGAATTCAGGAGTTCGGATGCAGCAGTTAATGGGACGACTGGAGAGCCCTGGAATCCAGGTAACCCGTTCACGGACCCGTTCTTTCTGCTCGAGACGGTCTGCATCGCGTGGTTTTCCTTCGAGATGTTCGTGAGGTTCGTGTCGTGTCCGAGCAAGCCGGTTTTCTACAAGGACATCATGAACACCATCGACATCGTCGCAATCGTGCCGTATTTTATAACTCTGGCTTTGGAGCTCGCAGAGAACCGCGAGAACGCGCAACAGGCGGAATCCCTGACCGTGCTCAGAGTGGTGCGCCTCGTGCGCGTCTTCCGCATTTTTAAACTCTCGCGGCATTCGAAGGGACTGCAGATCCTGGGCCGGACGCTGCACGCCAGCATGCGCGAACTGGGACTGCTCATTTTTTTCCTCATCATTGGCATCGTCCTGTTCTCCAGCGCGGTCTTCTTCGCTGAGGTCGACGACCCCGAGTCGGGCTTCACCAGCATCCCGGAGGCGTTTTGGTGGGCTGTGGTTACCATGACTACAGTAGGATACGGGGACATGAGTCCCGTCACGGTCGGTGGTAAAATCGTTGGTTCGATGTGTGCCGTGGCTGGTGTGCTCACCATTGCCTTGCCCGTTCCCGTCATCGTGTCCAACTTCAGCTATTTCTACAACCGCGAAAACGACCAGGACGATCACAACACCTACACGCACGTGACCTGCGGGCGCCCGGTGGCGTCGTTTGATGAAAACAACACCAAATTCACACTGATTAAATCAGAGTGCTCGGAAAACAATAATGATGACGATGATGATGCCTTTAATTTCTCCACTTACAGTAATTTAAATCTTGATGAATACACAGGGAAGCTGACAGATGTGTGAGCATCCAAAAACCGCACTTAACCCAACAGAATTTTAAATGTGGCATTAGAACCATGGTTCTTTTATTGGGGTCAGGGTTCCCCAGGGGTCAGTAAATCACAGCTTTAAAGCTCTATTTATTCTTTAGTTGTTTATTTTTATTCTCAGTGATAGCTGAGATTAAATTATCACACTTTCTAATTAACCCAGTTTAGTCTGACCAGTCATAAGCCCAACCTGGCAGTTAGAGCATTTATATGAAGACTTTTTTTTCTCATTTATAAAGACATTTTTCTTACATAAAATTGCCCAAGATGGCATTGAAACTAACAATAGAATAGCCAGATATAACCACTTAACAATTTTATTTAGTCAGTAGTCAGAATCAGGCCTAAACGATTGCCGTACTGCTTAACAGAGGTTCTGATGCAGAGAGTGTGAAGCGAAGGCCGACCTGCCATGCAGAAGAATTACTGTAGCCCAAATTGCTGGGAAAAAAAGATAGAAAGGGATCAGAACAAACTGTACAGCACAGCTTGCTGTATTTGGGGTTGTATAGCTGCAGACTGGTCAGAATACTCATGCTGACTCCAGTCCAGCGCCCAAAGTGCCTTCAATGGGCACATAAGCGTCAGCACTGAACCAAGGCTCAATGAAAGATGGTTTGATCAAGTGTATGTGTGTGATTTTTCCGGTAAAGAGATGCCACAAAGACGCACCATAGGAGGAAAATGAATTGGTGAAAGCAGTGTAATACACTGGGACATGTTCTGCTGGGAAACCCTGAGTCCTAACATTAATGTGCTACCTCAACATTTTTACATTTCTGCAGATAAAAAAAAAAATACAATTGTGGCAACAATATTAGCTGATGGCAGTGACCTCTTTCAGCAGGATAATACACTCACTCACTCACTCACTCACTCACTCACCATCTGTACCGCTTTATCCTGTATTCAGGATCACGGGGGCCTGGAGCCTGTCCCAGGAGATGTAGGGCACAAGGCGGGGTACATGCTGGACAGGGTGCCAGTCCATCACAGGGCACATACACATACACACTCTTTCACACACTACGGCCAATTTGGGAATGCCAATTAACCTAGCCTACATGTCTTTGGACTGTGGGAGGAAACCGGAGTACCCGGAGGAAACCCACCAAGCACGGGGAGAACATGCAAACTCCATGCAGACAGAGACGGGAATCGAGCCTCACTGGGGATCGAACCCAGACCCTGGCGGTGCAAGGCGACAGTGCTGCAGGATAATACATCCTACAAAAATTATATAATAATACAATACAATAATACAATACCTATAAAAGGAATGGATTGAGAGACATAGATAGATAGATAGATAGATAGATAGATACTTTATTGATGACAAAGAGTTCAAGGTACTGACTTGGCCTCGAAATTCCCCAGATCTCTGGACAAACAATTAAGCTCGATTGAGAAGCATGCAGCAATTTACAGGATACTTTAGGGATTTTACTGCATAATTTCAGAGGGCATGTGTAGTCCGTGTTTCAAAGGGTGGGAGTGGTTATGGCAGCACAAGGGATATACACTATATAGCTTAAAGTTTGGTATTGCTGGTCAGACTAAACTGGATGTTTCATCAGGGAAAGTTATTGTACATGATTTATTACATAATTTATAGTTAACTTTGACCAGACCCTTGCATTAAAGATGTTAATCACATTCAACATCTTAAAAACAACCAGGCCTATAAATGATGTCACCTTTGATATAATGAATTCTATGAATGGAAAGGTGAAGAATGAAAGCTCTATGACTACAACAAATAGGCAAAATATTTTGTATACATTAAAATAATGATCATATTATTTAAGTAGATGGAATCTGTTGAAAAACTGGTTCCTGGAATCTATTCTATAGCTGAAAGGTGCTTACATTAATTTAAAATTGTATGCATAAAGTTATAATAATACTTAACTCTCAGGAAAAAAGGGACTGTACCAATCTTTATCCGGTACTTTTAAGCACACAGCTTTACTATGATTTTTTAAACCTATTATGTTGTGCCTTTTAAGCTACACTTTTTAAATTATTCTGAAAGCACTTCCACATTTCCAGGTGAAAGATACAATTTAAGGTACAAAATGTACCTTTGAGACTACCACCCAAGTGACAAGAATTTTTCTGATAGTGTACTATTTAAATATCTTTATTATCCTCTCAAATGAATATGTGCTGATATGGTTTGTGGAAATAATTTTACAGTTAAACGAGTCTCTGGCTTGCATTAGATGGCTGATTTATTGGGGCCAGTCTAGGGTTAACATAATGAATGCTACTGAATTTGAGAACAAGGTAGTCTAAAAAAAACCCTGGCTTTTGTAGCAAATTAAACACCCTTGCTTCAAACTCATGCTTAAAATATGTGTTATATGAAATCTATGTGATAAACCTGGAGAAATTAGATGTTTATATGAAATGAGTGAATTATATAACACATGTGCCTTGTGTGTAGTTGCTGAAAGAAAAGAAAATATTGTAAACACGTTTGTGTAATACATACAGTACACCCATGGGTCTTCTTTATTAGGAACAGCAGTATACCAGCTTGTTTATGCCATTATCCAATCAGTGACTGGAAAGATATCTCAGAACACACAACAAGTTGAACCTTGAGTTGGATGAGCTAGTAGAAGACCAAATTGGGTTTCACACCCATCAGCCAAGATCAGGAAAATGAGGTTCACCAAAATGGGACAGTTATAGATTAGGAATATGAAAAAAGTTAGGAAAATAAAATATTTGTGTCATAAAGATCTGAGACTATTGTGAAAGCAAATAAGATCGTACCTAGTATTTAAATTGTTCCTAATAAAATGACCGGTGGATGTGCGTCACGAACAGGCCAAAAGCATCCAGAAGACTACAGTGCATTATTTGGCGCCATCTTGTGTCCATGTATGAGCGCTGCATGGTTTTATTCACTCAATATTTTTAATCTATTTCGAATTTTGTTGGTAATTTAACCTATTTAGTGTATAGAGGAGGTCAAATTTAGACTTTTTAAAAGTATTATTTTGTGACCTTTATTTCTGAACTGAAAACTAAACTAAAAGTTTGTTTACTCAGGACTGTTGAAACAGTAAAATTATAAATAGCTAGTGTATTTGTAGATGATTTTCTGTCATGCCAGCAAATGTGGTAGCAATTACTAATACCTTTCCCCAATAAATATTGAAATTTGTATCCAAATTATTGTGGCATTATAAAACTTAATTCTAATATTATATACTGTATAAAAATATCAGGTCAACTGGACATTATGACAAGAGGTTTGTGCACTTTTAGTTTTATTTTTGAAAAGAAATAATAAATGTATTTTTGTAAAACGTTCGCCAGCATTTCATTCCACATTCAGTTTCCCAGATATAAGTGAACATACATATAAATAGCTCTTAAATCATTTGATATCTGTGTTTATTATAGAACAAATTGTGATAAAGCTACACTGTTCAAGCGAGTGGTCGCAGGTTCTTAAAATTCTAAAGTAAAGTTGGATCTTTTTTAGATTGGGAAATACTTAATTGTAAATTTCTTCATAGAGAGATGAAAATTATTACTCAGCCATAACCTACTCAGGCTAAAGCAGTTTGATATGCAATCAAATTAATTAATGTGTTCCCAATGTCTCATCATAATATGTAGCATCCTTGCAAGAGGCTAAGAATGAATAAGGCTCTGTTCACCAAAAATGCAAAAACATTTCATTAATGATCTATGCCAGGTGAGATCAGTGACAATGTCATAGATAAATGACTGTGTAGCGACTCGGTGTGAAAGGAGTAAAGGAAAGAAAGTGATTGTGATGCAAAGTGCAGAGTGGAAAAGGCCTGCCTATTTCTTATTTATGACATTTAGCAGTTAAGTACTCACTCCTAGTGATGCTGACCAAACAGCATCTCATGCTGAAATCTGTTAAGCCTTAAAACATATGCTGGCTGAAAGATCGACATTGTTATGTTCCATGGTGTCAACAAACTATTACAGTATGTCTTACTTACTCTTATGTTGTTATCTAATATTTAGGAGCCACGAATATTCTTTGACTGGTATTGGACTAAGCAGATTATACACAGGTGGTTTGATGGCATAATGGTTAGCACTGTGGGTTCGCACCTCTAGGGTCGATGGTTTGATTTCCTGGCTTGGTCTGTTGGTGTGGAGTTTGTATGTTCTCCACATGCTTGGTGAGGTTCCTGCAGGTACTCCCAGAGTCCCAAAGCCATGCGGAGTAGGCTAATTGGTGTTTCCAAATTGTACATAGTGTGTGTGTGTGTATATGAGAGAGTGCGTGCTTGTACCCTGCGATGGATCGGCTGAGCCTATCACTGTGACCCTGTAGAGGACAAGTAACAAAGAGTATGAGTGAGTGAGTGTAGACTGTATATATACAATGTTCTTTAATTAGTAAAAGTAGTTAGTTAGTTAGTTCTTTAGTTAGTATTCAATATACTACTGAATATAAATGTAAAATTCAATAATTACTATACTATAATTGCCTTTCCAAACAAACATGTTCATTTAATGTATTTGTTTGTACGGGGGGGGGGGGGGGGGGGCATTTATATGGATACACCTTAATAAAATGGGAATGGTTGGTGATATTAACGTCCTGTTTGTGGCACATTAGTAGTGGTGTGAAGATACGAGATGTGCAGCACCTGAAACTATGGATACTGGAAGTCTGTGCTGGCATTTCTCCTACGGTGTTGCTATCAGTGTGTGAAGAGTGGTTAAAGAGGGTTGCATTGACAATCCATCACAATGGGCAGGACATTTTATAAGTGGTCAGAAACTTGTAAATAACTCATGAAAGAATAAAGTAACGTTAACACCAAGCACACCATTGTTTTTCTTGTGAACTTCCCAATATGTTTGATGTGTCACATGACCCTCTTCCTATTGAAAAGACAAAAGTTGGATCCAAGATGGCCGACTTCCAAATGGCCACCATGGTCACCACCCATCTTGAAACGTTTGCCCCCTCACATATACTAATGTGCCACAAACAGGACATTAATATCACCAACCCAATACAATTCCCATTGTATTAAAGTATATCCATATAAATGGCCCACCCTGTAATATAATATAATATAATATAATATAATATAATATAATATAATAATATAATATAATATTAATTAAGTAATATATAATATATATTTTATATTGCTTGAACAAGCCATAAAGATTACACTAATATTATTATTCTTAATATTCATTTATATAATTAAGCAGATTATTATTGCTAGTAGTACTAGCATTATTATTAATATTATTATTAGCAGTAGTATTAGTAGTAGTAGTCAAACATCAAACATCAATTTATCAAACATCAATGTACTTTGTAAATCATAACAGGAACTGAAATTTCCTCAGTTAAAATCAATTTCAAAGTAGACTAATATGCCAATATTAGCAGTTGCAATATACCATTTTAAGCGTTGCAGTGTAAGTGAAGTGCAGACAAATCCAAGGTTTTCTGAAGTCAGCACTAATCTATATTTCTCAGTATACACTTACGGTGTAGAGTGGAATCATTTTCATTTGGTGGCAAGTCGGTTGCTCAGTTGCCACACTGCTGAAAATGAAGCTTTATATTGCTAGGTTAATATTGATCATATAGTTTATTATGTTTTTGAATGTGTGAAATTTTCATGTGTGATTTTTTTTTCCACACAAGGCTCCACACAAAAATTAAGGTTAAAAAATTACAAACTGATCCTTTAAAAAAAATCCAGAAAAACATAGCATAGATACCGCTTAGTAATAAACAACAATCAAGTCTCTCTATCCACGCCCGAAAATACAGTACATTAGACCTTCATTAGGGTAACTGGATGGAGCCACTCACTTGACTTGACACTTGACACCTCAATTCTGACCTCATATCTCCTACAGTAACTAAAAGGTGTATTGCTCCTATAAGATTAATGCAGATTGAATGAATCATTTCAGCTTATCGTCTATTACATCATATTTAGTTGTTGGTATTTTGACCAAATCTCTTGAGAAGTAGGAACTGCAGATACATGATTCAGCAAGCCATTGTGTGTTTATTTTGCACCAAGGCATGAGTCATATGTTCTGCAAATACAACTTTTGTACATAATACAATACTGTGCAAAGGTCTTGAGTCTTCGTCTATTATCTCTATCTTATATACAGTATGTTTATCATGTTAGTATGGTACAAAACCGTTCACTATTTCCACACATACCTAATAATAATAATAATAATAATAATAATAATAATAATAATAATAAATAAATGACATACAGAAGAACATTTGCATGGATGTAAAGAAAGCAACATGACAGACCAGTTTTCAGATGGAAACACAATATGATAATAATAATGTAGGCTCCTGGTTTTTCCATGAAAATAGAAAGGAGCTAGTCTGACAAAACTACCAGAACTTGTATATGCTGCAGCACTCAGTAAAACCTGCTTTACTTATAAAACTGCACAAGTCTGTATCTAACACTAATGATTATTCCAAGCAAAGAGTTCCCACACAAAATACTGACTACTTTGTCTTATTACTCTTGATAGAAGTTTCTTTTATTCAGATGTTTTAAACGTATCTTCTCTTATTGCATTATTTGTATGTTCTCCAGATGTTTGCACAGCACTGTTGATGAACCGGTTGTTAATTTTTACTGAGCGTGCATATGTTGCTTTCTTTACTGCCATGCAAATATTCTTCTGTAATTTATTTATTTATGAACTAATTTGTAAGGTATATTTGGAAAAAAATAAGATAAAATATTTATTTATTTTCAAAGTTACGCAATACCATAATTCCAGAGCACAAATAGCAGATACATCTCAACATCAACTGTCCGAAAGAGATTATTGCAGAGATCATTTTGAATGCCTTCAGCATCGTTTTACAGTGCAGAAAGAAACAAAAATCTGCGGAGACCATGACTTGACTTTCCTCTGGGTACTCTGGTTTCCTCCAACAGTCTAAAGACATGTAGAGTAGGCTAATTCCCAAATTACCCATAGTGTGTGAATGAGTGTGTGAGTAGGTGTATGTGCATATGCCTTGTGATGGATGGCCACCCCATCCAGGGTGTAACCCGCCTCGTGCCCTAAATCACCTGGCATAGGCTCCAGGCCCCGCTGCGACCCTGTATACACGATAAAGCAGTATAGATGACGTGCGAGTAAGTGAGTGAGTGGATGTCTTATATACTAATTTGTGTTTATAATGCCGGGAGTAAAAAGATGATGATTTTTTCAACAGTTAATCTAATTAATTATAGTGGGAAGCCTTTAACTGCCTAATCTCAGCTAGGCTATATGCCATATGTCGTGTCCATTACAGGGGACATAATAACACTTTGCCCTGTGTATTGTCTTACTGTCCCCGAGGCGCAACTGTCCCATAGGCGGCGTGATGTACTATTTAGTTAGTAAAGTATGATCCTATGCGGTTCAGACCTATAGCTGCATGCTCTCGTGTTGTGTGTGTGTGTGTGTGTGTGGCGGAGCGCGCGCGCCGCGGCAGGCTGCGTTGTAGAGCCGGTCTGCATTGCGTCGAACTCCCTCCCTCCCCCTCCCACCCTCGCGCGCTCCTGCTTCCCCATGTGCACCAGCGATACTGTATATACTGCCTGCCTAGTATTAAGGACTTACTCTCTATCCCCTCATTGATCCCTCACCCACACCCCCCCCCCTTTAAGCACTCTTCCTGCCTCCATTCCCATCTTGCTCAGGCGGACTGATAAAGCAGACCTCTCGTCCTCATGTCTACGCGGAAGATGGGAAATTTCTGCTGATTCAGTGATGTCTGGAAATGGCATGAGCTTTGCGTTTGCCCCTCGATCCCTCCTCCCCCCACCTCCCTTCATCCATCCACCCACCCAACTTTAATGCATCCCCCCCCCCCACCCCGCCACACACACACACACACACACCACCACCCCCACACCCTTCCTCCGAGCTGCAGCAGTAGAGTCTCTCCTGCGGTAGTGGAAACCTTATTCACGCGCCGAGGTGCCGCCGCGCGAGCGCCGCACCGCATCACGAGCAGGGAGGCTGCGGCTCTAATTCACTGCAGCACTTTGTTTTCGCGTGTGTTTATTTTGAAGTTTAACACCTCAGCAGCGGCGATCTGGGATGCCCCAGGTGTCAGATGGCCAAGGAGGAAACATCTGCAGCTTCTGAGGACTGCGAGCACACGAACAAACATGTGAAGTGCTAAAGAATAAACACACGATGCAAGAAGATCTTCGCTGTTAGATGACAAGAGGCATTCCGTCGAGAGGTAAGTACCATCACAGTACCTGGTGGATGCGAAGATCTTTTGCTTTACTCTGCATTGCCTTTCCTTATTTACTTCCAAAAAGTGCAGTCTGGTGTTGTTGTTTTTTGTTGTTGTTGTTGTTGTTTTTTGGAGGTAATGAGAGTTAGTGTTTCAATACTAAGAAGTAGTCTAGCCTGCATGTGAGCTAAGAATAAAAGTGACGTGTTCATATCCGATCACTTGGAGCAGAGCGATTGTTTGGAATATTCACACTTAATCTGAGAAACATGTGATTGATAGAGAGCATATAAGTACATGCATTGATGGACAGACAGATAAATAGAGAGAGAGAGAGAGAGAGAGATAGAATTGCTCAGCTGGCAAATATCTCCACTGTTCGATCCATTTTTTTCTCTGACTGGGTGGCAGAGGCAGCAGTAGCGGATGCAGTGGAAAGGAGCGATGTTGGAGTCAGCGCGAGCTGCAGTGGGTCCACGCTGAAGAAAACTGGTCTAGGTCATAGCTGCACAACCGAGCCAGCTCTGTGGGCACATAATCAAAACAGGACACGGAAGAGAGCTGTGGAGGAATCGAGGACGAGAAATACATGTCTGTTCCATTACACTAACCTCAGTACCATATCTCCTGCAGTGCTTCGTCTTGGGCTTGCAGGATGACCGTAGTGGCCGGAGATAACATGGATGAAACATCAGCTGTCCCGGGGCATCCTCAGGACACATATGCCCCTGACCATGATGACCATGAATGCTGTGAAAGGGTGGTCATCAACATCGCTGGGCTGCGCTTTGAAACACAACTCAAAACGCTCTCGCAGTTTCCAGAGACGCTGCTTGGGAACCCAAAGAAGAGAATGCGGTATTTTGATCCTTTGAGAAATGAGTATTTCTTTGACCGGAATCGTCCTAGTTTTGACGCAATCCTCTACTACTATCAGTCTGGGGGGCGGTTAAGGAGGCCAGTAAATGTCCCATTGGATATGTTCTCGGAAGAGATTAAGTTCTATGAACTTGGAGCTGAGGCAATGGAGAAGTTCCGTGAGGACGAGGGATTCATCCGAGAGGAGGAAAGACCCCTGCCCGAATGGGAGTTCCAACGCCAAATCTGGCTTTTGTTTGAGCACCCTGAAAGCTCAGGGCCAGCCAGAGGAATTGCCATAGTGTCTGTCATGGTCATTTTAATTTCCATTGTCATTTTCTGTTTGGAGACTTTGCCAGAACTGAAGGAGGACCCTAGAGGGAGAATGAAGACAATAGGCAACACCACCTATTACTACAAGCCAAACATCCTTACAGACCCCTTCTTCATTGTAGAGACCCTCTGCATAATTTGGTTCTCATTTGAACTTATAGTTCGATTCCTTGCATGTCCCAGCAAGGCAGCCTTCTTTAAGAACATGATGAACACCATAGATGTTGTAGCCATCATCCCCTACTTCATTACACTGGGCACAGAGATGGCAGAAGAGACAGAGGGTAAGGAGGTCAAGGGGGAACAGGCAACATCACTGGCCATTCTCAGGGTGATTCGTCTGGTCAGGGTGTTTAGGATCTTCAAGCTGTCCAGACATTCCAAAGGCCTGCAGATTTTAGGGCAGACCCTAAAAGCTAGTATGCGGGAGCTTGGATTGCTTATCTTCTTCCTATTCATCGGTGTCATCTTGTTTTCGAGTGCCGTGTACTTTGCAGAAGCTGAAGAGGCAGATTCATACTTCAGCAGTATCCCTGATGCTTTCTGGTGGGCTGTTGTATCAATGACCACAGTTGGCTATGGAGATATGGTCCCTGTCACTATTGGGGGCAAAATTGTAGGCTCCCTGTGTGCAATTGCCGGTGTGCTGACCATTGCCCTACCAGTGCCTGTCATCGTATCCAACTTCAACTACTTCTACCACAGGGAAACTGAGGGTGAGGAGCAGGCCCAACTTCTGAACGTGAGTAACCCCAACATTGCTTCTGACTCAGATTCCAGCCGCCGTAGCTCCTCGGTTGTGAGCAAGTCCGAGTACATGGAGATCGACGGAGACATGAACAACAGCATGGACAATTTCAGAGATGCCAACCTTAGAACTGGCAACTGCACAACAGCTAATCAAAATTGTGTTAACAAAAGTAAGCTGCTAACGGATGTTTAGAGTCCAGAAATGTACTACCGGACTGTCACGATTCAGTAGTCGAATACGTTATTTAACTCTCTAGTGCCCTCCTGCATTACTATTATTCTCTGCAGATGAAAAGAGAACAGATGAAATCATACAATATGCTGTTAGAATATGACATAAATACACACACACACACACACACACACACACACACACACACAGTTAGTTAGTTAGTTAGTTAGTTTAACGAATTTATGACAGAGCAATGCACATACGCTACGCATAGGAAAATCATCCCTCCCTAGAATGTATAAGAACATGCATATGTAACCAAAAGGCCATGGAGAGGACTCTCGTTCACTGTTCTGATGTGACAGTGAAGTGATGTTGAAACATTATGCATGGATTACGGATAACATATCAGCAAGTTGCACAGTGCATCCAAAAGAAAAAGCATTAAAAAAAAATTACTCAGTTTCACAAGGACAAGCCAAGCCATCTGCAGTGTTTGGCCTATATTTGGTCCTTCAGTATTCCAGACCTACTGACCAGCAAAGCACCTTATACAAACAAAAACTGATCTCCTGCTGGGATGCTGTGAGGGAAAGTCATCTCCTCATGGACATCCGCAATGCTGCTATTCTCCAGCAGAAGCTGTAATAGATATCACCAAGTGATTTGATGCCATGCCCTTTAGATGCAAGACAGCACAATGATGGGAAAAATAGCTTATTAATAAGCATGTTTAGACTATTCTCATTTTGATATCAGCATGTTTGAGAAGTTACCTCATTCTATATGATATCTTTTTTTCTTTGCCATTTATTCCCTATACTTCGTTTCCATGAAAAGTGCACTGGTTTGATATGATTTGAAATGCTTTTCATTTAAGCATATCTTAAGGACTGAATGTTTAAAAAATAAGGGAAACAGGATCTTGAAGGGATCATAGCATGTTAAAATAACTTGCATTATGGCCTATTCAAACTAAGGTACTGTGTATCCTAGTATATTTAATGCATGACAGCAGTATTATAGAGCTTGTTGCTATTTAGACACTCTTCAGGGGTGTAATTGTTACTATCAGGGAAACTATGGACACGAGTCCTGACATTTTCTGAAATGTGACAAAAAAAGAAAAAGAAAACCCAGAGAAAAAAAAAAACAACAACATAGGCAAGCCGAAGCACAGGGACGCAAACTTTCTAATCTAAAAAGTAGTAAAAGAAGCAGAGAAAAACAAAACAAATAATACTACAAAATTGCATATACTTATACTAATTACCTGTTAAGATCAATATAAATGAAATAATGCTGTGCATGGGCCTTTGATCAAAAGAAAACAAAAACAGCGAGCAAAATATAATTCATGCTTCCATTTTTTTTTTTCGGGTTGAAACTTTTAAATGTCATGGATTTCATTTAGTGGGATGCAACAGAAAATATGGCAGAATTATTTTTTATTAGTTTTATAGTGCCTTTTGACCCTCTGAACAACAGGATAGGTGAAAGTGCCTCGGTAAAACAGATTTCATGAAATTAGGGCAGCCCCTATGGTTGAGCACTGGAGTGTGTATGTGTAGTACAAAAAAAAAAAGGGTACAAAAAAAAAACTAACGACACATGGTTGTCAGGCACAACTTAACCATTTCTGTTGTCATGCACTTAAGGCCCCTGACTGCATTATTAAGATCGGGCCACATCCGAAGGGCAGGGAGGTGCGTGGGATTTCTTCGAGCTTCATATCTGCCTTGCATTGTAGTTTTCACATGTGATGTGCCATAATGAGTCTACCTCAGTGAGGTGATCACTGTGGGACCTGCCATTGAGCGAGACAGCTCCTTGGTGTTGAACCTGTTCATGTGGAAAAAGGATGGCCAGTGATACTCCAATAAAGGCCAGTAATACTCCGGTAAACAAGTTCTGGAGTTCCCCAACAAATAGCCTTTAGAGACGCACTTAAAACAAATGCAACCACTCCCTGTTCCTTCTAGCTACGCACAATCAAGACTCAGTCATTATTGTTTTACATCTTCATTCAGTTTTTATCCTTATAGTTATGTTGGAGGGAAAAAAAAAAAAAGAGAATAAAAATCTGCAGCCTGACCTGCAAAGCATAATGTACAGAGCAGTGTCTTAAACTACAGGGTTAAAATTAGAATCAGGTTACATCCTTTTAAACTGGGATTCAGATCTAATATATGTCTTCCATGTGCTATTAATAAAATCAAATGATCCCAGATTGTCCATCACTTCTGTAGGTTATTTCTTTCTAAACGGGAAGGTTACTGTATGCAGAAAAGATTAACTCTAAGTTGGGTATAGCCAAGTTAATTAATTAACCCAATATTATAAATAAATACGAAACAATAACATAAACTATCGATAGAAATGTAATGAGATTTAAATTGATCTAAAACATTGAGGTTTATTAGGGCCCTACTATATTTGATCTTTGTCTGTTGACAATAAAACGCAAAAAAAGGTTTTATGCTAACTGGCACAGGGTTTATTAACCAACCATATTAATACGGTACCCCAGAAAGCATTTTAATGTTACATTAGGAAATTAATACGACGAACCTACAAACAGTCAGCATGTTGAAATGCACATGTTGGAGGGAATCAGCTAACAGTGGTACATCAACAGCGATTGAGCCATATGGTGCTATGCAGATATTATACACCAACATTACATAACACTATGACAGCAATAGAGATTAGAGATCCATATTACATGTTAATATTTATAACGGATCTCTTAGGAATGCAACATTTAAGGGCTGTGGGTATTTTAGCTGTTAAAGGCTAAACGCTTTCTTTTATTCTTTTTTTTCTTTTTAAGTTATAACCATGATGCCAGAGAAAAAGTCGCAATACTAGTTTCTGTTCATGTGCAATTTGAAATGTTGAGGAGAAAGTTTTTTTTTTTTTATGGAACAGGAAAGTTAAATGAATAGCTGCTACTTATTTTTTTTTTTTGTTAGATTCCATGCTGTTGTGCTGTTTGTACATTACTTGTAATTATTGACCTAAATTCTGTGGTTAAGTTCAGAGCCCAAAATAATAGGACGTTTTGTGTGGAGTGATTCTGCTCAGTGTGTAATCCAGAGTAATAGGCACTGTGTTCATTATCATTATTATTATTATTATTATTATTATTATTATTATTGTGTGGGAAAAAAAAGTGATCTAACCTAACTTCTTGAGATTTCATTACAGAGTGAAAAATGACACACTATCCTGTAAGTGCAGTTTTTATTAACGCTCTAAAAGGATTCCTATACAGCAGGGTGTCAGATTCTTGACTTAAGTCATCGCGTTTTCTGTTTTTACTTCCTTTAACACTTTCAGACCATGAGGGCCTTCATAATTTGCGCATGAGTTGAACAGCTGTGTTCAAAAGTGAGAACGCTTAACTCTGGAGTCTGACACTCTTGTTATAAAGCCAAAGTAAATGGCGCAGTCAATACACAGGAAATGACTGATCAGACGACGTGTCTTGAGGACGGGGTACAGATATGATTTGTTTCTTCTCCTGTGTGGCCTGATGTTACTATTAGCCATATAAGCTTTTTGGCACTATGATAAAAAAAAAAATATATATATATATATATATATATATATATATATATATATATATATATATATATATATATATATATATTTATTTATTTATTTATTTATTTATTTTTTAATACATTTGATTGTATGTCCATTTGAAGAGACTGATATATGGGCAGGTTCTAGCCAATATTATGTCTACCACCAAATGGAATTGTAAAATGGCATCAGCATCCAAAATGTACCGTCAGCTCTTTTTGTTTTATTACTTTGTCGACATCATGCAACTGTACCAAACTCCAATCCCATTTTGAAAATGTACTGTAAAGATTCATATTCCAAATGCAATGGTTCGCCAAAAAAATGCATGGTTTATGAGTGCATGAGCTTAAGCCTATCAAAACGGATCGACTATATTCTAGTTGCACCATATTTAAAGCCCTTGCTCTGGTGTACACTCGAGCCTGTCTCAGTCTTTTACCTTCCATTTTGGGGAATTCTTTTCTGTTCACCTTAAATCCAGTTCAACTCTACACACCATGTGTTTTTTCTCAGATAGTACAGATTATCGTGTGAGGACGCTCGATACTAGTTATGCGTTTAATCTGAAAAAGTAGGACGTCTGCTTGAAACACCTACAGAGGTCACTGACTTTTGACCTTATCAAGTTCAAAAACTATGGTTCAGGTTCCATGTTAGTCCCATTTAAAACAATCTCATGCTTGTTCCTTGAAACACTCATGTTGTTGTTTTTTTTGGGCGGGGGGATTTTTTTATTTTTGTTGTTTTCAGATCTTCTTATAAAGGATTGCGCTACAATGCTTTTATTTGTCAGATTCTGACAAAGGCATGGTCTGTGATCTATGCAAGGGTATTTTCTGTTTCTTCCTGTCATTTATAATTTAACCATATATTTAAATCAATAAATTTTTAAGGATCAGTTCTCTGGTTTATGTGTACTAATCATTTTTATTCCTATACTGCTTATCACTGCAGGACACGTTTTGTGTTTTGGCTGTTATATGTTGAAGGACAGTGGAAAATCTAGACTGAACCTGGCTACCCTGTTACGGTAAAAACATAAATAACAATAAAAAAAAAAACTTTTGCGTTGTCATGGGTAATTAGAGTAGCAGAACACAGCAAGCTAAAAGGAAATAATGAATGAAATAAGCAGAGGGGAAGGTACCAGATCATGTGTGAATAGTCCAATTGAAAGCATTTACCCTTGAATGTCCTCTTATTGTTTTAGCGTAATCAAAATTGCATCCGAATTTGAATTGCTATTGCTTGCTTTTAACAAAATTACAGAATAAATTCATACTATCCCAGACATTAGGATCATTGCATCATATATCTCATGACTCACAGAAGGTGAAATTACAGTACGCAGAGAAGATCTCAGAGAGGTGATATTATAAATTGTGCTTAATCTTCAATTTTTTTGGATGCATTTGTATTTAGCGATGATAGCCTAATGTTTTCCATTTCCCCTCCTGAATACTGAATATACTTCCCCTGCCTTTTTCTCAGCATGTCTTAAATATTTATACCCCCAGGTATTTTTTTTTTTTTAAACAAGGAATCTTATTAAACATAGACAAGACAAGACATTTTGGTGCTAAAATATTAATAGTGAGAAAGTAAACTGAGTTATGAATTTTGTATCGCCCTCTCTGTATATTATATAGGTAAGATAATACAAATAACGGCCATGGGGAGCTCGGTGGTTAAGGTGTTGGACTACTGATCAGAAGGGTACAGGTTTAAACCTCAGCACCACCAAGTTGCCCTTAAGCGAGGCCCTAAACCCTCAACTGCGCAGATGGATAATGAGATAAAATGTTAGTCGCTCTGAATAAGGGCTTCTGTCAAAAACTGTAAATGTAACAGCCTTCACTATTTTTATTTATAGCCCCTCAGTAATATTCAGATTTTTTTTATTAGATCTTTTTATTAAAAAGAGATTTACTTTCATTTATATTTACATTTCCGACTTAAATTAGGCGCCTTGTCGGCATAGCTGTTGCGTCGCACCTCCAGGTTTCTCTTCCCGCCTCGGGTCTACTGATGTGGGGTTTGCATGTTCTCCCTGTGCTTATCGGGTTTCCGCCCACACACCATAGACATGCAGAGGAGACTAATCTGCGTTTCCAAAATTGCCAATTGTCAAAAAGGTGTTAGTGTGTGTCCGATGGATTGGCACCCTGTCCAGGGTTCACCATCCTCGTGCCCCAAATCAGTACACGAAAAGAGGTGTGAATGACTTCCATTAGGAATAAACATTTCATGCATATTTTACTTATTTGAAAACTATAAAAAGTTCTTTTACCACAGTCACATCCATCCATCCATTCATTCATTCGTTTGTTGTGACAGCTACAGTAGTGAATCTGGGCCTGTTGGTGATGGAGAGTATTACCGGTGCAGCTCTGCTCAACATTTCCTCTCTATAAAGATTCACTCCACTCTTCTTCTCTTTCACAGCTCTGCAGCTTGTCTCTTCTCTCCTCTCTGCTGCAGCCTTGGGTGTGGGTTGAGCTGGAATCAGGCCGAGTGCATCTTCCTCAGGAAAAGACACAGTGAGCGAGAGAGAGAGAGAATTTGACAGTAAACAGACAGAGTAATGTATCTTATCTCACTTCTGTCTTGGGTTGACCTACCCAGAAGTGTGAGCTATTGTGATCTTTCTGCTTGCCTGCTTAGTCTCTGGCAACTTTCGAGTGACATATAGCCCTGGCTTTTTACCAGGCAGACCGCATAGGCCAGCAACTTTAACTGCACCGTTTTACTTAACTAGATTAAGATTACACAACCAGTCATACTAAACTGACGAACAGTAAGTGCTCTTCAAGGACGTGTTGGTGCTTCTGAAACAGTTGCATATTCAAATTTCCTTTGCGACAGTTTTTTTTTTTTTTTTTTTACTTCTTTTGGACCTAATTTACAAGTCTAATCAGTGATTTTGGCAGATGTAAGGTGTTCATTGTTCTCACACCCCATTAAAAACACCCTCACATGCGTTGTCTAAGCTAGCTTGTCTGCACTGTAGTGCATTCTGAAGCAATGCAGCCCAAGAGGGGACATTGAAGTAAATGCAAGTAACCAAGTAGTACTGGCTCTGTCACGCCAAACTAAAATGTTCAATAAATAGTTACTTCAACTGGCTGTCCATAACAATCTTTACTGGAGTAATCAGTTGATGGATACTTTACTGCTGAGAATCATTGTGTGGTTGGTCGGATCAATCAGTAATTTATCTGCTGTTTCTGTAAAGTTGCATGCTGTGAATAAATTGATGGATGGATGGATGGATGGATGGATGATGTATAGATGGATGGATGGATTCATTCATTCATTCATTCATCCAGTCAGTAAGTCATGTCATGTTATGTCTTTATCCTGGTCAGTTGATACAGTGCCTATCCAGGGAACACTGGGAATCCAACTAGGATGGGGTGCCAGTTCTTTTCAAGAAAACGTTTAAATCCAAATTTTACACACTGATGTCTGATGGCATTCAAAGATATACTCTACGATTTTGGCAAAGATAGCTAAAGATAACACAGTGCCTCACTTCAATGTTCATAAGTTGCCTCTATAAGAACACCTGTAATGTGGCGCATTTTCAAGCCCACGTGGAACATTGCACTATATTGTAGTATGTCAACCCTATTCTTAAGATTCTGTGAAAGATTATTATTCAGAATGTAATCATTGTAAGAGCAACATATAATTTTTACAAATTATTCTACCTATAATAATTAGCTGTAAACAAGCTGTAATTATCCATGTAACGGCTTCCAGTTGTATAGTGCAGTGGTACTGTAGGTCTGTATTAGATACAGCTTGGAGGTACTTTACGAAATCAGACTACGTGAACTTTATCTGGTAGTTGTTATTACTTTTGACTGCTAATGTCAACTTCATTGTGAACCTTGAGAAGAATTGGGCATAATTCTGATCACTTTACAGGAACCTCAGTCAGGCACATCAGATAGGATCTTTGATAATTGCATTATAAAGATAATATCTTAAAAGCTGGTCATGTGTGCTGCCAATTATATCAAAGTATTTTGACATAAAAAAAATTAATAAAAAAAAAACGCTTAACCCATTTTAAATGAAAATGAATTCTTATGCATTTTACAAATGTTTAGCTCACATTTAGCTAAATAAATAAATAGAAATAATCAAAACTTCAGAGCATATAAACACAGAAGCTTGCAATAAACTAATTTATAATTTGTTGGAATGAAATATCCAGCATCGAATGACCCCACGACACCATGTAAACATATAATAACTTTTATTCTTTATATACAAGTATTACATTATATTTCTCATAATGCGGGACCACAGGGCAAATTTATATTGCACATCAAAATTCACATATTAATGCATCCCTTCCATCATCTATTTATTCTGTATTGTCTTTTGGTCCACTTTATGGCCTTCTTCCTCTTTACATTATCTTCATAATGCTGCTGTCAGCCATGGTTAATAATTAAGACCGTGGCCATCATTTCATCCATCTTGAGTAAATGCACAGGGCTCGTTGTCAGATGAAGACCAGTAAATGTTAGTGTTTGTGTACGGATAGCTAAAGTCACTAACCATGCATGGCCCATTTGTGAAATAACCCAGACAAGATGAGATTTTATTAGTAAACTGCTTAGTTGTGCACAAAAAAACAAAAAAAAATCCAAACAAACCAGGTTTGACGTTGTCATGTGTAATTTCATTTCATTTTGCCCCGTCTCTTCATCCATCTGTTTGTCCTTTCTCTGCCTCCCATCCATCCCGGCTGTGTACCTGAGCTGGGCTTGACCTTGCTGATTGCGGGGATATGATCTCACCTTACAGACTCTCTCTCTCTCCTCTCCGCACTGCTGCATCAGCCTGCGGCACTGAAGAAGAACACACACTTTCACTCATTACACACCACAGCGCCATGCCGTGCAGTTCACACTAAAACGATCGATGTTACTTGGGTTAATATATATACAGTATGGCTCATCAATCATGGATGGACAATCATGCTTGTTAGTTGAGAGACATAGAAATGCTCATAGGTGCACTGGGAAACTTTGCTGTTTACCTTAGGAGACTACAATCTTTCTGTTTACTCTGTGTTTACAATGATTTCACTAGTCAAAGGAACAAAATTGTGCTGATCTGGGAGCACAGAAAGAGAATGCAGGATTTAGTGCTTGTAGTGTAAAGTAGCCAGGGTAATAATAATAATAATAATAATGATAATAATAATACATGCACCCAAATGATGATAATTAAGATGATTTCCCCACAGTGTCAGAAAAGGTAATCATTTCTACTGCCAATATTTTGGGACTGGATTTGCACCCTGTACAAGGTGCACCCTGAATGTATCCCCTGGGATAGGCTCCTGGACAGGACAAGCAGTGTAGAGAATGAATAAATAACAGTGATATCAAGATTTTCTAGTCTCTGGTTGTACATAAACACGTCGAATCGAATTTATTCTAATTAATGTCTGGTTTAATTACCCGGAAACATGAGATCTTGCTCACTCTGAGCTGTGTTCACCGTCTTTCATGTAGAATTTGTCTTGCCGCCCTCTGGCCTATCCGCTCCGACTCCTCCCTCTGGATCACATGCTACCCAGGGGCATCAACAAGGAATTGTTGGTGCTATTGTGAAAGTCACGCTTCTAAGTGCTCTCATCTTATATTGATTGATTGTAAGCTGAGCCGGCAGTGACAAGTAAATGGTAAATGTAATTTAATGCATGCACTGCACCAGCATCAGACTGCAGCAGAGGAATCATTGAAATACTCTCCGACGTTTGGAAAACGACAAAATTAAACGAGAGGATTCGTGCAGAGATCATTATCTCTCCTGAGTCACAGTGTATTCTATCAATTGATATATCTGCAAACCATCTTTCTCTCTCTCTCTCTATATCTCTGTCTCTGCTGAGAGCGGTCAAGGTCAGAAGGCACTGCCTCCCCTCAGGCTCCTGCAGTCTTCCATGAAACACAGAATTCAGCAGTTTAGGGTGCCTGCATGAGTGAGTGTGGGAGGGAAAGATGCCTACAGCAGAGACAAGTGCACTCATTACTCATTCAGCATGAACTGTAGTGTTACATTGTGCTATCACTGAGATAAGCGCACGAAACAATGCAAACAGCTGAGTATATTGTGTTAGCACCGTCGGATAGAAAAGCCGTTTCAATCACATGCTTAATAAACGGTTTAATAGTCTTGATTGGAAATAGGGAGTTCGTTAATAGATATTTCTGCAGCAACGTGTTAGGGGATATGAATTTGAAGAACGCAAACTGAAATACACACATTTGTGGTGCTGGATATACTGTCACATATCCTGAACAGCTTGGACAGTGGATGTACTACAGCTACAGCAGTCTACACTAATGTCCTCAGCTTTGCTGCAGAATTTGCTGCAGGATGCACTGGGATGCACAGGTGCGGCATTGATGTGTGTGTATGTGTGTGTGTATACGCAGAAAATCTGCTGTATACTCCATAATAAAAAAATGAAATAATTCCAAAAAAAAAAAAAAACTTTTAGGGTAACAATATAACCACCTTTCAGCCTAACTGTAAGCAATGCCTCCTCCTTAGCTCTCTCTCTCTCTCTCTCTCTCTCTCACCTCAGCTGCTGACTCACTGCCACTGGCCCGGAATATGCTGCCTTCCTGCATTACACACATGCTCACCTTCCTCCATTAGTGCCAGATCAGCATTCATTTAGAAGTCATTGGAGAGGAGCTGTTCAGCAGAGATTGATATATCGTGATCATATCATATCACGTTGTATAAAATACCATGTCCTAACATACATCATACAAAAGGAATAATCAAGAGATCAGATTACAACACGACGCGACATGACAATTCATCATGTTAACGTATGGAATTCTACTGCAGATACTGCCACTTTTAGCCGATACACTTTATACAAGTGTGTGAAATTTGTGCTTTAAATATAAGACATCAATGTGAATTCATTGCTGATGCGCTGTTTATTCAAAGCACCTGCGTGCCCTTTAGCTGGGAAAGTCACAAGCTCATTTACGTCCTCAAAATCTAACACTTTTAATCTGTTCAGCTCTCTCACCTCCTTTTCTGTTCACATTTCTGGATCATATAAAGTTCTACAACCTTCAACTTTCACTACTTAGCCAAGCCTGGTGTCTGCTTTAACACACATCTGGCCCAGGACTTCTACACTGAATTTTCCGTTAATATGATTCTTAATATGAATTCTTTGAAAATATTCTGTTTGAAAACAAGCTCTTGATTGTTGGTTTTAGTTAATAGTGAGACCTATTGCCCTTATATTTATATAATGGTTGATAAAAATTTTTAAAAAATTTAAATCATATTATGTGGCATATTAACTGCACCAGCAATGTCATGCTATGACATCAACGTGAAACAGAACCACTAATGTCTTACAGGAATCATGGAAAAACATCAGCCGTCTAAATACCACCAGGAACTCTCACCACAAAATATCATAATACTGTATAAACATAGTCAATATGGTTCAATATTAAAATTTACATATTTTTACTTCACCCTAAGTATAATCTTGATTTTTTAACCTCTTTTTTAAAATGAATTTATTCGCAGTCTCTCTGCAGTGATGTAAGAGCAGATGGACAACATTGCAGGGATGAGCTCACCACATGCCCTCTTACACACACTACCAGCAGTGTACATCATCTGCACCACACTGGTGGAGCTACAGAAAACCCACTAGAACAGGTCAGGATAGTTCACAAAGGATATTTAAAACACTTTCTATCACCAGTTTACCATCAGATGTTTCTGAGACAGTGTATTTTTCCACAATCAGTTTTTTCAATTACACTTATTTTGCATAGCAAATCAGAAAGGATACTCAGATTTGATCCAAAATGTTTGTGTAGCTGTTTAAAAATCACTCTCACTCATTCTATATACCGCTTTCCTGTAGGGTGCAAATCCATCTCAGGGCACAAGTACTCACACAGACACAACAATTGAAAAGTCACAGATGCAAGGAATTGACCCCTGTACAATGCAGGTGTGAGTCCACAGTGCTAACCTCTACATCACTGTGCTGCCATGCAAAGATAAATTAAAAAATAGTACAGTATGAATATAAATATGTGTATATATTTTTATGCTTTGCTTATTCAGTTCCACTAATGTTTACTGTATTACTTAAACTTCATCCTGGGTGTACTGCTAAAGTTGTAGCTACGGGCAAGTGTTTTGCTGCCGTCTTGTGGACACAAGTGGAACAACACGTTCGTGCAAAAACAAACAAAAAAGTCATATAACAAATTTTTATATATTTCAGTTTTACAACATAAATTTAAAAGGGTCAATTATTGTTAAATTTACTACCAATCTAAAATCCAAAATACTATTTGGATCAATTTCGTGAGTCAATTCCAGTGACATTTGTTTACGTTGATGCCCATATCCATTTACAGAAGTGCTTTTAAAACATTTTTAAATGTAATAATAATAATAATAATAATAATAATAATAATAATAATAAGTGATGGTTGAATAGATATGTATGTATGTATGTATGTATGTATGTATGTATGTATGTATGTATGTATGTATGTATGTATGTATGTATGTATGCATAAACTGGATGAAAAGGAATTTGATTTTAAAAGAAATTTACCTGTATGATATTGGTTCACACAATGATTAATTACTGGCACAGTGACTTAGTGATTTGCACTGTCGCCTTGTACCGCCAGGGTCTGGGTTTGATTCCCACCATGGGATCTGTGTGCATGGAGCTTGTATGTTCTCCCAGTGCTTGGTGGGTTTCCTCCAACAGTCCAAAGACATGCAGATTAGGACAATAGGTGTTACCAAATTGCCTGTAGTGTGTGAATGTGCGTGTGAATGTTGACCGGAGGTCCTACCACTGTCATAAAATAGGAATAAAAACAATGGTCACCATTGGCCTCCACAAACTACAGAGATTCCTAGATGGACGAGATGAAATTATAAATTATTGTATTGTTAATGATCTATATAAATTGTAAAGCAAGATCTAGGCAAATGTCGGCAATTTTATTGTCAAAAACTTGGAGTTGACAATGAATCTGGTACGACATAGTATTAGGGCCAATTTGAGATTTAAACAAATAATCTTTTGGTTGGAAGGGGAGGAGCAGGAAATTTCCTGATTTAAAACTCAGAAGTTTCAAGTTGTAAGTCGAAAATTTCAAGAAAACAATTGAAAGTTTTGAGAAAAAAAACTCTACAGTTTTGTGTTTAAAACTTAAAATTCAGTGTTTTTTCCTATCAGGGAAGGAAACAGCTTATACACTTTAAAAGTGCCTGGTGGAAGATCGAATCAAACTTTTCCATTGGGTTTAGCGACAAGGAATCACCAGATCATCATAAGAATCTGGACAAGAAGTGACATTCCTGTAAGCTGAGTTTACAAGAAAAAAACATATCGACTTGGATGAGGTGATTGCCTTTGTTTAAAAGAGACTACAATGCCATGGACAGATGCAAACTACTAAGAACTAAGAGTACTAGGGCCAATAATAATTAGTACCTCACTCACTCACTCATCATCTATACCGCTTAATCCTGTATTCAGGGTCACGGGGGCCTGGAGCCAATACCAGGAGACCCCCCGCCTAAACTTTCAACTTTTTTCCTCAAAAATTTCCACCTACAATTTGATAATTCTGAGTTTTAAACTCGGAAATTCCCCACCCCTCTCCTTCCAATTATATATATAAAAAAACCGTTTTTCTTATATTGGCCGTCATAGAAATCGACTCACAGTTTGGGCGAAAAAGAACAATTATTATTGATTATTTTATTGTTATTTATTTATTTATTTATGTGTGATGTTTAAATGATAGCATGACGTCAGTAAATGTCCTGAAGTCTTTTGTCACGCTGTCTCCATGATTAAATATAACGATTTTCCAATGCAGCTAGTTCAAACCATTTTGGCGCGGAAAGTAACCAATCAGAAACAAGCACGAGTTAGCGGATATGACGTACACTGAACTATATAAGGGCGTGCAGCGGCTGTTTGTGTTCAGAGAGCACACTTCCTAACCCTAGGTAGTTCCTCGCTTCCTGTCCGGTGCGGTTACTGTTTTGTCTCCAGCTTTCAGTAAGTAACAGGAAGTTTTTCTGTGGCGTTTTGGTTTCCGTGACAAAAAAGCTCGGAGCGTGCTCTCTGAAGCCCAGTGTCTCCGGTGTGCGCGTGCCGTGTTGTGGACAGCCAGGCTGCCGCTAAGAGATCTCCCCCTCTGCCGCAGTGCGCTCCATGCCGGAGAATCCACTCTCTCACACTGAGCAGATCAAACTGAGCACGGCTCCACTCTGCACATCCTCCCAGTGATCCTGCAGAAACGGCCCTTGCTCAAACATGTGCTTTCATCATAAGCACCTGGATTCTGTTTCAGAGCTCCTTTAATGTTTAGGGATTTGCAGCGTGCTTTAGGTAGACATGCGCGGCAAATCACGGCTCGACACTGTTTAGTTGGATTCAATAAGTTCAGATGCTCTGGATGATCAAATCGGCCCTTTTCCAACTTCCAAACCTTTTGAGACTTAACCATTAAATATAAGATTAAATAATAAAAGTATTATATTTTAAACAATGTGAACTTGCCACAAAGACTTGGAGCAGTTTGTTCTTTTAGTTTTCTTTTTTTATTGAACCACAAACGCACTTGTATAGCACCTAGTTTAGTTTAATGTTTCCACTCTAGTTGGAAGTTCTAATGAACGTCCTGATGTCTTATGATTCACATTCATTTGGCTTTCCAGAGAGACAAAACCCTCAAAGTCACAAAGGGTGAACGTAGTGGCAATAGCATAGTGGGTGAAAACTGATTAGCCCTTCTCCTTGTTGCCTGTTTTAAATGCAATTCTGGAAAAAATGGTGGGTTTTATTTTTTACAAATTGTCCTGTTTTACTTTGACATCTGAACAAAGGACCTTACTAGTGGTGAAAAAATAGCAGCGCTCTTTGTTACAGAAAATTACTCTGCAATGATCTGCTATTAATTTATTTTAGGATGTTTTTCCTAATTTGTTAATTTGCTTGTTTTTCCCAACACTTTTTGTGAAGGATGCTCAACTAAGGTCACTAACTTAACATTAATTTCCTATGTATTAAAAACAAACAAACAAACAAAAAAGCCTGAGTGTTTTCTTTTGAAAGGATGGACAACTCATTGCGTCTTGAGTCTGATGTGCAATAATTAAGCTCTATGAACATCCAGTGGTGTCAGATTAATGGTCGAAATGACGCAACAGCTATTTTATCAGCTGGTATGCCTGAGAGTATTTGTATACTTGTGATTGTTCAGCCAAATGTTTAATCCTCAGGACTTGGTACTTAATTTATTACCCAGTCAATCATAGCAAGTAATAAAGTAATTTAGAAGTTTTAAGTCTGAAATTGACTGGCTGTATAGCTAGAACAGATCTGTTGGAAATTTGGACAGTCCCACTGTGTAGGGTAATATAATTAATTAGCATAAATGTTTACCTGTGTGTTTTTAGGGTATAAACAGAGTTAATTTATTAGTATTTAAAATGCATTTAAATATAAAGCATCCATACAGTTATGCAATATGGTTATATGATTATCTGCAATAATGAAATGATTCAGTTTTGAAGTCAGTAATTGCTGTCTGAGGAAGAGCGGGTATGATTCACCAGTCTCGTACAATCCTGCTGGTAAAGGGGGATAAACCAACTAGCCCTCTCTCTGATTACTAGAAAGCAAGTATTTGAGAGCCGGAGTTGGAATTTGGACAGTCAACAGAAATTCAGCTTTAAAAAAAGCTTCAGGTACAGCTCTGTGGCAGCATCATCACCTCACCTACCACGCAGATGATCACACTGACTCGGGGACCATCTCTAAATTACTGTCCAACAGAAAAACCATGAAATAAACCAATAATTCTGAGCAGGTTACAGTCCTTTGCAGATAATCCATAGTGTGGTGCTGTTTCTACATTTTTTTAAAAAGACATACAAATGTTAAGGATGATCTGAAAACGTTACTGAAATATTTTTTATATTAAATAATCATGAATAAGTATACATATAAGTCATAATATCCAATATAATCGAATAAAAACAGGCGTGCCCTGGGGTGGCAAGGCTTTTTCTTAGGGTAGCAATTGCCAGCCCTGATTGTAAGGCACAGATTTACATTCATTCAGACACTGTTCGAGGAATTAGAGAATGCCAAGCTGTGGGAGGAATGTGGAGTAGCTATAGGAAACTTACTAAGCACGGTAAGAACATGCAAACTCCATGTGGGAATCGAACACTTACCCTGAAGGTGCAAGGTGACCATGTGCTAACCGCTACGCCACTATGTTTAGGGTTTTGTTTGTTTTGTTAGTTTTTTAAAATATACGAATCCTCATACATTTGAGCATGTCGGTTTTGAATAGCAGACTATACGGCCACTTGAGTTTGACAGTAATTTACAGACGGTCCCTAACTCGGTGTGATGATCTGCGCGGTAGGTGAGGTGATGCTGCCGGACTGATCGCCGCCTGGAGCTCTCTTTAAGCCGAATGGATGTCTGTTGAATATCCAGCTTCGCCGCGGTGCGTATTTATTTGTATTCTAGTACACTGTAGTATTGCCGGATGATGCTGAGACCGTTCTGAGCGCATGGAGCTGCTGCTGGTGCAGGGCTGCTGATGCGGCCTGAGCGGATCCGCTGCTGCCATGGCGATGGGGAAATGGCTGCTGTACGCCGGTCTCGCGCTCGCTCTTCTCGCTCTGTGCTTCCTGACGGTCGCCATATCCTCCGATCACTGGTACGAGACGGACGCCCGGAGGTACAAGGAGCGCTGTCGGGCTTTCTCGAGCCGCCGCACCGACCCGGGCTTCATCTACATCCCGAGCCACAGCCTGCCGCTGCGCGAGCCGCGGCCCCTGATGCGCGAGCGGCGGGAGCTGTTCGGCGCGAGCGCGGCGGACGAGTGCAAGCGCCGCTACAACTCCACCACCGTGGGGCTGTGGAGCAAATGCTACCGGCTCGGCTTCGACGGCAACATCGAGGAGCTCATTAAGAAAGGTGAGCACCTTCATCAGCCCTCGGTCCAAAAGCGTTCCGTCCAATTACAGTACACCAACGTTCATTTCCCTTTATTTTCCAATACAACGCTTAGGCCACATCACTTCACAGATCAGCTAGAACACCAAACTGAGATCATTCCCAGTCTGATGCATGATATGTGACACTGTCAGACCTTAACAGACCCAATACCCAAACCCTTGCACATCCCTGTACTACCATTTACTCACTCACTCATCGTCTATACCGCTTTATCCTGTGTACAGGGTCACAGGGGGGGTTCTGGAACCTATCCCAGGAGACATAGGGCGCAAGGCGGGGTACACCCCGGATGAGGTGCCAATTAGTCGTTCAAGTACACACAATACAGACAATTTAGGAATGCCGAATAGTCTAAGCTGCATGTCTTTGGACTGAGGGAGGAAACCGGCGTACCTGGAGGAAACCCCAGCATGCATTGGGAGAACATGCAAGGTTGGAGGTGCGAGGCCAACAGTGCTAACCACGAAGCCACCATGCCTCCCGCAGCTATTTATAAAATGCTTAATAACCTTTACACTTCACAGCTTACAAAGTATACCACATGTGGAAAGTGTTTAAATATAATAGGCCTTTCCTTGAATGCCTCGTTTCCTCCTTGTTAGCTCTAGTCTTTCGCATCTCGAGTAGTAAATTGTCACATGCTCTTCTGTCACCTGATAACACTTGGCCTAAACTCAACCTTTCCTTTAAACTCCACTTAGGGACTATTGAGAGGTGCTCCTACATCAAGTACTACTACACTGCATCAACTCTGGTGCGAAAGGATATGTCTTACAATATTACCAAGACCATTCAGCAGGATGACTGGCATGCCTTGCGTAAGTAAGATCTGCAGTTTATTCTCTTGATAAAGAGGACATCTACTAAATTGAGCATCCTATACTTTGACATGTAGATCATTGGATTCTTAAAAGTTTTAATGTCAGATCCCTTTAAACGTGAAATGAAATCGATAGACATCAGTCATGTATATAGTGTAAATATTCAACTATTGGGTGCGTTAGATTGTAGTTGGCATTATTATTATTATTATTATTATTGCCTACTTGTATTTGAGTAAGTAAAACCAACAGGGACCCAATCTTCTACCCAAGTAAACAGGCAAACAGGGTGGTAACTAGAAATGATGGACCACTAAGGCCACATCAGGTACAATAAATACTCTAGATTCAGAAATTGTCCACAACTCTAGCAAAGGCCCAGTGAAATACTGCTACTATAGCACATGCTTTTAAATGCTACAACACTGTATTAGCTAACCTATGTTGACTACACACTTTATGGCCTACCAGTAAAAAGTAGATGAGTAAGATGATTACATTTGGAGTATTCTTCCAGAAAATGATTAAACACTTTTGAATAAGGAGCAAAATGTCCAAGATTACACCCTAAGCCGGTCACACTGACACAGTTAACTGGAAATATTGATGGACGTTTGATGCACAACTTATTTCTCAGATCTGCGTCGCATGACAGCAGCCTTCATGGGCATGGCTCTGTCCATCATCCTGTTTGGCTGGACAATAGGACTGCTGGGCTGCTGCTGGGATCAGGGCCTCATGCACTATGTGGCTGGCCTGCTTTTCCTCATGGGAGGTAAGATGTGTAGTACTGAAACCATTGCAAATCTGATAATCCGTCCTGAAGCCATTTTCCATTTCAAGCATTTCTTGCTTCAGCATTTTGTTTTTATTACAGGTACGTTTTGCATCATCGCCCTGTGTACTTGCGTGGCTGGCATCAACTTTGAACTTTCCCGCTACCCACGTTACATGTTCAGCCTCCCAGATGATATAAGCCACGGTTACGGCTGGTCCATGTTCAGCGCCTGGTGTGGTTTGGGTCTGACTCTTATTGCTGGTTTCTTCTGCACTCTGGCACCTTCTGTTCAACCTCCACCACCACCTAGTCGTACCACCTACCCCAAATCCCGCATGGAGAATGGCACGGTGTGCTAAACTACTACAGGAGGCATGGAAGAATACATGCCTTAAATATAAGTGACATCTTGAACTTTTTAAAGGGAGTGAACACTCCACATGTAAGCGTGGACAGCCTGTGTGTGGACCTCTGCTGTAAAAGCAACTGTACAGATGTATAAAAGCGCTTGTCTTGATGTGGTCAGAAAATCTTCGATGGAGCAGTTTGTGTTCTGTTTCAGTGCGTGTGTGCGTTTTTCTTGATTTGGCAAAAGACCAACATTTCACAAGATACTTCACATTTCACAACAATGTCAAAGTTAAATATATAAATATTGATACATATATACATGTATATATATATTTGATGAAAATAGCGTGTCAGTAACATTACTGTGCTGTTGTGCTGTGCCCATAGGATAATACAAATATATTATTTTAAAATCACTGTACATAATTTCTTTACTTTATGACTACAGAAATAAATGGGGGAAAATAATTAAAACAGAGGCACTGAGTATTCAATTTTATTTAGGATTCTGTTGTTCCAGATCTGCAGAAAAGTCAATTCTTTCTTTCTTTTTTTTTTTTTTTTTTAGCTCTTCACGTATTAAATGTTATCTCAGCAGCATGTTTAAAAACGAAGAGGTTGAACTATATTGGATTTTTCCTGAAGACATGAAGGAGTGTTTCTGATAAATACTGTTTAGTATGGGCCACACAGTAGAGACAAAAAAATAAAAATGAGAAATGATTAGGAGGGCCTGACCTGGCCAGGAGGTGTTACTTAAACATCAGTCGTTCCTAAAGCTCACATTATCAGCATTTTACCTGCCGTTTTTGCTAGCCTCCCAGACCTTTATCACAACAATGTGTTTCAGATAGTCATGCTCAGTAACTATGCACTCGTCTTAATGCTTCTCACTAAAGTGGAGTGACAAAGTGCCACATGGTGGCATCTTGCACCCACTATAGGTCATGTGATAGTGAGATAGGCCCAAACCCCCAGGCATCAGCAGGGCAGCGCTCCATCCTCTGATACAGAGGTACAGCAGTGACTCCCCTTATGCTGTCTGGGGGCATCAGGGGTCTCTACGGATGCTTTGTGGCAGTAAGACTCATATGTGCATACACCATGCTCACACAAGGGTAACAGACTCTTTTCATAACCTCCTCTTTCTGAGAGCCAATATAACTGTAAGACTGTCCAAACCTATTTGACATTGACAAGTATTTCTGCTGAAAAGACTGTCCAATTGACCTCACTGATAAACTAGTCATTAAGATCCCTGTCATTAAGTAACACATTCACAGTATTAGATCAAAATTTGAGCATAGAATGGATGAGTACTGTATGAGTTTTTTAACCATTATTAATAGTGTGCGTATCAACTGGGGGGGGGGGGGAATGGCGAGGGACGATGGGAGGGGGGTTGTCAGACAAATAAGAGCTTACGTTATTAATGATCAGGATATTCACGTGTCATTACAGTTAAGTTAACAGGGATGGAGAAAGAAACGAGGTTGAGTCCCTAGTGGCGCTCCATGGCGGCGCTCTGTAGAAGGTCTGTTGTCTGCGCGGGAGGTCTGAAGGCTGTCTGGAAGCCTGGGGGAGGAGAGTGGAAGTGGCTGGGAGTGAGCGACGGGGGAGGGAGGTACGGCGCCCAGCCGCCTCTGTGCAGGGGAAGCCGAACCGTGGAGTCCAGTAGGCCTGAGTGACGAGGCTGAGACACCACTGAACCGCTTGGGCCATCCATCTCAGTCAGAGCTTGTAGAGACTTAAGCCAGTGCGGAGGGTTCTCGTCCTGCACACAGTCCAAACTATTGCCGGTGGATGATGGCATACCTAGAGCAGCAAAGCAAAAGAAAACGAACACTTGGTTGGTATTCCAGGAAAAAAAATCTGGCATTCAGGTCATTTTTACAACTTCACCAAGAAAAAATAGCAAATATGTTTTTAATATAATAAGGCGTGAAGCATTTTGCTTCTAATGACCTGATATAAATCAGCCAAAACGTCATAGCATTTTGTCCATGACAGTCAAATACCAGATATTTGGAAGCATTTTGGTGAAAGATGATTTAAAAAATACATATTCAGTATTGTACTCATACCAATAGATTGTGCACAATATTACCAGACATGGTCTAACAATGTAAAAAAAAGCTAAATTGCAATCAGCTCTATACATTTTGACAGAAATATACATTTTCTTGGCATTTGGCCTCCGTATACCACCTTGATTAAAATGGTGATCCTTTGAGTATCGTAAATCTATAAATATCTTGATTCTATATTATAATTTCACCTTATTTTATTAGAATTTTAATTAGTAAGTTAAATTATTAATTTATAAGGAACAGGCTACATTTAATTAGTTTTCTCACTTAAAAGCCAAGCAGAGCGTTTAAACAATACACACTAACTTCAAATACAAGATTTTAATATTTCTGAGCAGCATGCATCTCTATCTTTTAACGCAGGCACACGGGGCTTCTAATGCGCACGATTTTTAACAAATTTGTGCTCACACTGTTTTGAGACTGGTTTAAGTGTGTGTAATGATTGGGTTCGAGACTAATTCATTCACAGAGTTTGGAGGAAAAGGTGGAGGCTTTTCACGCACACAGTTTTTGTTAATGTAACGCCATAAAATGTGTTTCTGTTGCGTTTCCTTCCACTCGGAAGCTCCTGCGCTCTGTACAGAATCGTTTATCTGAGACTGATCACCGGTCACGGCCAATCAAACTGAAAACCAGCCAATTCTGATCACTGGCCGATCGACCGCTTCATCTCTTTTATAAATGTAATAAGTTTTTATAAAATTATTCTTGTTATATGTCCTTGAATATATTACTCATTCACACTACTTGTCTTGTGAAGGGTCACAGGGGAACTGGGAACTTGGAGCACTAGGCAGAGTTCACCCTGGATGCGGTGCCAACCCATTGCAAAGCACAGGCACAAACACTCCAAGCTACCAAGCTATTTGGAAATGCCAATCAACCTACACAGCATGTATTTGGACCACGGGAGGACACTGGAGTACCCAGAGAAAACCCACCAAGCATCCTGAGAACATGCAAACTCCATACACCAAGAAGATAGGTCAAAATTCAAACCTCCAACCCTGAAGGTGTGAGGTGATTGTGCTAATCACTAAGCCACCATGAGGACTAATAATGCGTCATGTACATATGTAATAATATGTAATATAAAGTACCAGTGATGATGGCTGGGTCCATCCAACTTGTTGTGCCGTCCCAGCTCAGGCTGTGCGAGAGTCCCACCGAACCTGTCGGGACCCCCATGTGGTTCATACTGGAGGAGGATGAAGATGATGAAGAGGAAGATGATGATGTGGAATTTGGGATGCCGCCGAAGTTGATGTTGATATTTGGAAGGAGTGCTCTCAGGCCGTCCTGCCATTCTTTCACATTTATGTTTTCCACGGAACCGCTATTTTCTGTTGGAGATGGGAAAACATTAACCTTGATGTGAAGTAAGAGACAACCATAATGCATCTGAAGAGAACATCCTAAGCACACCTTGAACTGGGAACAACTGTTACAACAGCTGTGATTAGCCCAGGTGCAACGATTTATCATCTGAAGACACAGTTATATATTTAGGACTTAAAAAGTGTTAAATGTGTGTGTTTGTGTGTGTGTGCACCTGATATAGTTATTCCCCCAAGGCCTGTGCTGTGATGTTGTGGTGGGCAGTTTGGGTCTAGGAAGTGGCTGTGTGTGATATGGTTTAAGTGTGCAAGGTTGTTGCGGGTGGGCAGGCCCATCCATGGCTGGCGCCCAGGGGTGGCGTGGCCGTGTGTGGGCAGGCTGAAGGAATTGTAGAGACCACGGTGCTGTAGTGGCGGAAGGCGTGGCTGGCCGTTAGGGAGAAGTGATGGGGAACGTGGCGAGGCTTCTTGCACAGACAGCTCCTTCTCGATAAGGTCAGCTAGTGCTTTCCTCGTCACATCGAACGGGTCAAAGCCTAGATCATCCTCCTGCTGCTGCTGCTTGGCCGAAGAGCCGAAACCGAAAGCTGCTTGCCAGTCAGTGGATGAAGACACAGGAATGGTGTCTGGTAGAGACAGGCATGGTATTAATTCTTCTGCTGAAGCACACAATCGCTTTGTTTCTCTAGTATGTCTTACAGTGCATGCTGCCATCTGGACAATTATTGCAATTTTATGTTGGCAAAAGAAAAAGTGAATCTCAGTTTTTATCAGCTAGAGTCGAAAAGAGGCGAAAGAGAGAGTTCTTTCAAAGAGAATTCTGAATATGATCCAATTTTAGTCCTAATCTTGCATACAAGTAAAGGCTAATCATCAAGTCTCCTATTACATAATAATATTAAGTTGTACAAGTCGAAAGTCACCTCGGGTACAGAGAACTGCTTAAATAAGGAGACAACTAAAATGGGTAATAATATTTGGACTATTTACTGTAATATTTTTAGTCTTAAAAATTGCACTTATATTGAAACATACCTAAATTAAAATTGATGTGTTTTGGATTAAATTCAGTCAATAACTTATGATTTGATTTCCAGTTATCCTTTATTAAATCCCCCTGCTATAAGTAACACTGTCCTAAATAATAATGATAATAATAATAATGAGCAGGCTTTGCATTTCTCCCCAAACAGTCCATATGTGGGACACAACTTCTCCATCTACAACACAATATAATGTGCTGTTGATTACATTTCCATAATGTGGCACAGTGGGTAAGAGAGTGAATTTTTCTATCATTAACGAAGAAAATAATAAACATGCTGGATTCAGGATTCAGGCAGGGTAACAGCTTGTCAGGGTTTATCAGACAGAACCTAATATTAAAATGATAGGGGCAGAGATTGGAAAAGACTGTTAGCTAATCACGGTGCAGGTGTAGCTCTAGTGGTTAAGGTTCTTTTCTCCTGAATAAACAGTCATGTGGTCAAATCCCATAAAATCTTCTGCTGGGCTCAAACCTTTACTTAACATGATCTCAGATAAATTTTAAATAAACACTGGAGTTGAATAAATATACCTGAGGTAAAGAGACTTTGGGGCTCAGGGGTCATGGGCCAGTCAGAGCCACCCTGTGGGGAGCTGGGGAAAGAGGGCAGGCTGCTGGGGATGGGGTTCGGATGTCTGAAGTTACTGTTGTCTGAGAAGAGTGACTGAGACTCCGCGGGTGCTCCCTCAAATGGCGAGCGAGCTGCAAGTTCTGCCACGCTGATGGGTACTGCCAGGCTTGGCTTAGAAAACCCAGGGGGAGGGGAGGGTGAGTCACTGCTAGGGACCTGAGAAAGCATAAAAACGTATAACATAAGAAACGTTTCCATAAGATAATGCTCCTCATGCATATATACAATAAGGTTTAGAGTAGTTCTTACCTGTGCTATATTCTCTCCGTTCCCTATAATTACGGGTTCTGTTGGTTTATCAACAGGACTGAAAGAAATTGAAAATGTTTATCAGACTAATTCTTCGTATTAACATATCTATTGATGTTCAATAGTGCATTTTAATTGCAGCAACAAATTTTGATGAAAAATTGGTTTATCAACAAAGAAAAGATTTTCAAATAAATGGCACATCAAGTATGCATTTCTCTATTACTACATCCGAAAGTGCAGATTAAACCAGGGCCACAAAAAAAGCCCCAGAGACAAATGTGGCCCCATGGCTTCTGTGTTAAAATGGACTGTATAATGAGTGGCGTGCAAGCTTTTCTTTCACATGACGGCGCCAGTAGACGGTCATTACAATTAGCTATAAAACAAGAGCCTATTTTCTCTAACGTCATCTACAAAATAATTTACAGAATGGTTTATGCTCATAGCTCCTCTCAAATTAAACTACTCTGAGCTCATATTTATGATTTATTTTCAACAACCATATACTGTACGCATTTGTATATACAGATTAAAACTACCGACAGGTGACATGAATACCATTGATTATCTTGTTACAACGGCACCTGTCAATGGTGGGATATATTAGACAGCAAGTGAACAAACAGTCCGTTCTCAAAGTTGACATGTTGGAAGCAGGAAAATTGGCCAAGCATAAGAATCTGAGCAACTTTAACAAGTGTGAAATTGAGATGGCTAGACAACTGGCTCAGAGGACCTCCAATAGAGGAAGACTGTCAGGGTGTTCCAGGTATGCAGCAGTTAATACCCACCAAAAGTGGCCTGAGAAAGGACAACCAGTGAACCGGAGACAATGTAATGGGCAACCAAGGCTCATTACTGCACTCGGAGAATGAAGGCTAGCCTGTCTGGTCTGATTCCACAGAAGAGCTCATGTAGCACAAATCTCTGAAAAAGGTATTGCTGGCTAATATAGAAAGGTGTCAGAACACATGGTGCAGCACATCTTTCTGCGTGTGTGGATGCTGGTCAGTGTGCCTATGCTGAGCCGTGTACACTGCTGAAAGCTCCTACAATAGACTCGCGAGCATCAAAAACTAGACCACAGTGCAATGGAAGGTAGACTGGTCTGATAATCATGTTTTCTTTTAGATCATGTGGATGGCTGTGTGCGTGTGTGTGTGCCGGTCGCATACCCTGGGGTGAGATTGTACCAAGATGCACTATGGGACAAAGGCAAGATGCCAAATGAAGTATGCTGCTCTGGGCAATGTAATGCAGGGAAACCTTGACTCCTTTCATTTATATGGATTTTACTTTGATTTGTACCACCTACCTAAGCATTGTTGCAGACCCCTTAATGGCAATGTATTGACTAATGGCAGTGGCCTCTTTCGGCAGGATACTGTGCCCTGACATACAGCAAAAATGGTCAGGAGTGGTTTGAAAAACACAAAAAAAAGTTACCGACATCGTCTCCAAATTCCCTGTATATCAATTTATTTAAACAATGTGTGGGATATGCTGGAAAAACAATTCTGATCCATGGGGGTCCCACCTTTTACCTTACGGACTTAAGGGGTCTGTTGGTAACCTCTTGGTGCCAGATATTACAAAAATCTTTGTTTTTTACTGTTCACTTGCTGACTTTTAAAAAATATATATTATAAAACACATTCTCTGGTCATGCCTGTAATGGTCATGCCAGAATATGTATGATATGGATTTGAAACCGTATTGAAATGATCTGATCATGTAATTCTGTGACATTCCTTTCACAGTGTTTGCATTAGAGCTGGTTAAAATGTAACAAATGTAAATAAAAAATATATATGTATGCATAAGGGTGTGAGCTGCTGCATACCTGCTAGGTTCTAAAACTGAGGTGAAGTGCGAGAGGCCTGTGTTTTGATCTGTCCCTAACTCGGTGTCTGGCTCTTCTGGGGTCATGTGATCGGAGTCTGTCAAACAATCTAAAAGGGGCGGGGACTTCCGATGTTCTGTAGGTAAACCATTCACTAGTTTACCGTAACCCTGTAATAAAGGCCAACCCTCTTTTCCGCCGCTGTTTTGTCTGTGGAGGAAAAAATACACAGTTTGAAACATTCTTTAAAATGTAAGATAGTTTTGCTACAGTATGAAAAACGGACTAGGAAAAAAAAAAAACACCTTTGTGTAGCATTTGCTTTGTTTTTAGCCTTTTCTCCTCCACATGTAGAAGTTTGTAGAAAGTTGGGATTTGCTTTGTAAAGATCTTGAAGTAGTTTCTGTTCATATTCCTGATGTTTCCCAGCCTACATAAACAAAATACCACATCAACAATACAGTTAAACAAAATCTGCAACATAATCATCTGCTTTTCTTGTGACCACAAACAATTTGCTTCAGTCTTATGTATATATCGGATTTTCGATTTTGATCAAAGCTTTTACAGTGATGATAAAAAAGAAAAGAAAAAAAGATCTGAGTTCTGCTCTCACCTGCATCTCCTCTTTTGTAAAACTAGCCGCTTCATCTCCTAGTTCATGCAGATACATGCAGTCCGGCTTAGGGCACTGCATGCTTTTGAGAAAATAGCTGCAGTACTTCGTCGTGCCTAAAGAAGCCTACAAGACAAACAACTAGCTCAATAAAAACACCTACCACCAATGAATAAATTCATTTCAGATTTTGCCCTCATTAGGTGACAAAATCCTTCCATTCAGCATATTCAACACGAGATACATTATTGCATTATTAAGTAATATAGTACAAAAAAAAAAAACACAACTTTAAATTGCCAGCATTTATTCATAAAGCTGTGTATGGTCAAATGTGATTATAAAACACGTGTGCAAATACCACCATCATCTTCCTCATTTATTAACTGCATGTTCTGACATCAAGTGCATAATCAAACTGGATGGAACAGTAGATTCCAAGTCACTTAAACACCATTGCTGATTTCTATAACATGATTAACTCACATCAATACTAAAATATTTTATATCTGAGTGAAAGAAAATAAGCAATTATATATATATATATATATAAATATATATAAGAACATCATAACAGGGCTCACCTTCAGTGTTCTACCATCAACTACCACATTATTAACACACTGTATTGCTCTTAGGGCATCTTCTGAGCGGATGTATGTAACATAGGCACTGGCACTAGGACCCTGTGGAGTAAATGAGCATACAGGTTATCTATAGCCAGACATTTCGGCTTCAGCGCCAAATCAAATCTGCGGTTCTGTGGCTGCTCTCACCTGTGAGCCCGCGTACGACGTACTGTTATTGATGACCACTTTATGTATTTTGCCAAACTTTCCAAAATACTCTGGCCTCTTGAGGACCTGAAAAATAGACAAACAACTATGGTTTCGATCTAAGGCATATATAATCAAATAGTGCTATACTTTTAGCTCCAGTTCGTCAACAGAAAAACGGGAAACTACACTGAATCATTTCTGCGTGGAGTAGGTTCCCTTTTAGTCAAGTTCCACTCACTCTGTTAATAAGCACAGGGTTAAGAGATTCACACGGACACGAAAAAAAGCAAAACAAGGTACTCACTGCACCTGGAGCTTTTATAAACATATCTCGTAATGCCTTGACAATACAACAGTGGAACCGATATATTCAATACCCATCTGAATTGAACAAACTAATTTTCAGGTTCTACTTACATACAACAAAACACAATCTTTTAACATAAACATAGTCGAATTATAGGCCAGACATGGCATGTTTTTTTTTTGGTTTAGTTCCACAATCTCTAGGGAAACCAAGCATCCAGCTATTTTTACTCAAAATTAGTAATAAACGTTCCTTTTTAATCACACTACCAGTCCATGAACGCCTGGAAAATCAAGGTACAGTGCATTTAACAAAAAAAAAAAAAAAAAAAAAAAAAAAGAAAGAAAAAAAAGCAGGATGACTCAGCCAATCTGCTACTGATGGTACAATGCAACATGGCACATACAGTATAATATCCACACACTAGATTTTGGTCACCAAGATTCATGCGTACAGTATAAGAGACATTTCTTTCTAACCTTAATCCTTACATACATTAAATGCTGTCAATGTGCAACAATGATCTACTGTGATCTAATTATCAAAATAGAAATGTTACTATGTTCATTATATTACATTTATATTAATTTTAAATTATAATCTAATCAGTATGAAGGATATAATGAAATATTTAATCTGCAGTATGCCATAGACTACCAGTCAAAAGTTTGGACACATCTTCTAATTGCATGGTCTCTCCTGATGTTTATTTATTTCTACATAGTAAAATAATGCTAAAGGTATTTAAAATATGCAATAATCTCTTTTGAACAGTTGATATTGAGATGTGTCTGCTACGTATGCTCCGTAAAGCCTTCATAACGGCTCTAATCTGAGGTGCTGTTTGTTAATTGGTGATTTCTGAGTCTGGTAACTCTAAATGAACTTCATGAGGATAGTCTTCATGAGAGCCAGTTTCATCATGGTGCTTGATGGGTTTTGCGAATGCACTTGACAATACCTTTGTTGGGAGAAATGTTCCAGAACAGCTGACCTTCATGTCTTAAAATAACAACTGACTGTTGTTGTTGTTGTTACTTAATTACCCAATGCCACACGTGTTATTTTGTACTTTCGAAAAAAATCCAGTATTGTTTAGAATGTAGAAAATAAACACAAACTTGTGTCCAAACTTTCGACTGGTACTGTAGGCTGCCACAGTTATACTGATAATGGTAACATAAAACTTGTTTTGTATAAAAACATTAAACAAGACACAGCACACCTGCCTACCCCTAACCCAGTTAATGCGTACAATGTACTTCAGAAATGTGTTCAGCAATGTGTGTATTAACAACTGGCCAACACTAGACATCAATATCTAGATGAGCATCATCCCATGGATTATACAGTACATCAATACGCTTGCTATAAATGGGAATCTGTGTTTTTTCTGAATAAACAAACTATAAAAGTTACATATCTAAAATTATTTCAATAAAGCATTTTTAAATTCAAGGGTTTTGATCTACATGTATTACAAAGAGGATTTACTTACGAACTAAATAGTTAGTCTATAATCACTGCTGTATGCTCACAACTGTAAGTGTGTATCAGTGTTGGGTAGGGCTGCACGATTTTATCAAAAAGTGACATTGCGATTATTTTGACACATATTAAACTGAGATATTTAGCTATTAAACATACCATTTAGTATTCAAACTTCTTTATCTAGGCTAAAAGCAAATGTCGTCACTAGTAGTAGTCGCATGAAGGCAATTTATATCTCCAGTCAAGTGTGTTCATTACTTTCTAAATCCCTCTTGGGCACCAAATCCTTAACCATAAGCAAATTAACCTCAGTAATACACGACAACATCTGGACATTGCTTGTCTCGTTTCAATGTTTTCTTATTCGGCTTTGATGCTTGCATTATTTGAATTATATATATCAGTATTTAATCATCAGTATTTTATATCAGTATCTGTAATAAACTGCAGACTTTTGTGATAAGATCTTTCCACCTTAAAAATTACATAACTGCAAAACAATATTATACTGCATTTTCATTTTAAATTTTTATGCGATTAATTGTGCGTAACTTGCGTTAGGCTTACATAAACTGAATTACTGTGGTAAATCATTCATTGTGCTAAGGAATTGTAGACATTTACATCATCAAGATGAGAAAAGGTTAGGGAAATAACCTTTACCCTAGGTTAGGGAGGTTAAGGAAAAGGTTAGTGAAATGACCGCTGAACTCAACATCAGGACAAAAGTTAAAGATTCATGTTCATGAAAGGGATGCAAACATGCAGCAGCATGATTAATGGCAAATGGTCAGTAACAGCAGTTTTTCTTGAACACGCATCATTAAAACCACTTCTGGTTTACTTGTTACAAACCTGAAAACAAGCATTGAGTGCCGTTAGACAATGTCTGAGATACATTACTAACAGGAGCTGCTGTTTCATCAAAAACCCTTTAGGTGTTGTAAAGCTCCTCTTACCTCAGGGTCCGCAAGCCTCTGTGAAAGACCCACGACAAACACGAGGTTCCTCTGCACCACGCGCACGCTGGCCAGGTGCTTCCGGTTCTCCGTTACTTTCTGCTTCTTCTCATTCTGCTTCTGCTTCTTCTCATTCTTTATCCTCTGGATCTCCTCTTGTGAGAGGGGCTTGTATACAGCCGGGTCCTCCGGGTATGGCTGAAGCGCACACACACACATACACACACATGGGACGATGAGTTAGACACTGTGGCGCTTTTTCATTCTATGAAATCCTACATAAAGGCTTGGACAAACAGAATAACGGCATCATCATCTAATCAGCAGTGTACAAATATACAAATCATAACTACTGGAATTAACTACTACATTAACTACTGGTCAAGGGAAATATTGCATCCTCCATTTGCACACTCTAGCACGAAGTGAATGACAATATTGCTACCAGAGACAAGGTCAGGTAAAGAGATTGTTCAATGTGCCTTGCTCTTTCGCTTAAACATTACTAGGACAGTTTTCACTTCAGCTTAAACCCTGACTGTGATGACTATTTGTGAATTGAAATGTAAATAAACTGTATAAACAGGATCAAATCCTCAATAGCTTTCTACCACACTACATATCTACATTAGAAGTAATTATACTGCTTATAAATATAATTGTATAATAAAGTACATCTATGTAGGGAGCAGGAAGCCATGTGGGATTTGACCCACTCACTCAGGGTTGAAGAAAACCATTACCATAGAAACAGGCATAAATATGGTTGCCGTTGTCATATTTGTTATGGGAAAAAAATTGCATGCGCAGTATGTAATATTTTCTATATACGTTTTGTATGATACACTTTACATTGCAGTGTCATGGAAAAAGTATTTGCTCCTTACATATAAATAGCCATAGTAAATGCAAAGCATTTGCAGTTTTTAAATGATGATCTCATTTATTCATGGAAAAAAGCTGTCCAAACCTGCCTGGCCCAGTGTGAAAAAGTAATTGCTCCCAACCCCCACCCCCCCCTTCCGCTAAATCTTGAATGAACTATGATTGACCCTTAAAACTTAAGCGGTACGGATCCGTGCGCTCAACACAGCAGTGGTCAATGACCGATCTACAAAAATAGCGGCTTATACGGTGCTTTTTAAAAGAAGGAGGTTTTAAACATGAAACTGTGCATTTGTGTCTTCTGATCCAAATGAGCCAAAGCTATCACTGCTTTTAGAACAGGTAAATATTTCTGCTAACATAAAAAAACTCACAAAATATGTGTATTATTATTAGTAGTAGTAGTAGTATTAGTACTAGTAGTATTACCATTATTATTATTGGTTACAGAAACACCCTAAAACTACCACAAAAACACATGATCTTATCATGATCTTATCACAAAAACACATATCTTTGTTTTTCTATTATTTATTTTTGTGCTCTTTGCATTTGACACTTTTTTGTTGTTGCTCAGTCATGTTTGCATAATTGGTTAAAATTAATTAAATTAAGTTCATCATATTGCCTAGGTTGTGCGTATGTCATAATTATGTCAATTATGTGAAAATTATGTCACTCCATATTACACAATCCTGACCACATGTATGTGTTAAAACACTTAATTTGTGGCAACACGGTAATGCAAAAAAAAAGAAAAAATTGCTCTGGTTTTTATCTACATTTTTTTCTTGAAAGCTAAGTTACAAAAGGGAAAAGAGAGAGGCAAAAAAATTATTGCATCATTGCATGTTATATTAACCCTTTAACTGACTATTTTTACTGTACAAGTGAACAATGATGTAACCCTACAGAAATAATTAAGTTTGGAAGATTCATATATCTGACCAGCTGGAGGGTTGTGACCCTTTAGCCCTGTAAGTAAAAAGAAGCTTGGGCATGACTGGAAAAAACTGACAGGGAGTGCTGCCAAAATGGCCGCCTTTATGGTGGTCAGACTTTACCACAAGGCTTCGCATGTCGCTATGGTTACCACATGAGAGTTTTTCCTCTAACTCATACAGGAAGTAGAGAAGGATGGAGAGAGAGAGAGGAGAAAGGGATTCCTCATCTGCTGTCTCTAAATCTATAGGTTTGCTAGTATTTACATTGTCCAACTTACTGAATATCTCTAGAGATAGAATCTACCAGTAATTCCTGATGCAAGTAATCGGCTCAGTGTGACTCTGGATAAGCAGCACTCGTTCATTTATCTCTAAACTATGAAACGAGAGCAGTTAAACACACTATTAGTGAGGAAGCAAGTCCCTAAACATCAGCACCACCAGCAATAGCCCTGTACCTTTCTGCAGGCTGGGCAGAGACCGTTCTCGTCTGTGCGGATGCGATGCCAGCAGAAACGGCAGATCTGGTAGCCGCAGGTACATGGGAAGAAGTTGACGTCATCGATTTCCAAAGGCTCCATACACAGAGGGCACTCCATGGGGTCTTCCTTCAGTTCAGGGCTACGGGACATCTTATTGCACTGGTACCGAAGTGATCAAGGCAACTCACCAGAACGAGACACAGCAAAGCTGGAAGAAGACAAGAGACGCAGAGAGGAAAGATTTTAGACGTGACACAAGAAAGATGATGAGATTTGTGAGGAGCACTGAAGCAGGAACACACAGACTGTTTTTAATTGGAACTTCTTTAAATCATTACTGGTGGTCACCAGCTGTGATGCACACTGACAACTAATAGTAACATGATCACAGCGGAAGTTACACAAAACTTAATGTACTTTCCAAACAGGAATGAAGTCATTTAGTCATTAAATCACATTTCCCATCTCATCATGATTAATGTTACATCTAATCATCACTAATACAACCTTTTTGATGTGAGGACAAATCAAGGATGAGGTTATAGTGAATTTTATACGGTACAGATAGCAAAGCTCTGAATATTAACTGATACTTAAACCTAATTTAATATGAAACTATTTTAGGAACTACATTTTTCATCTATGAGAAATACATAGGTGAATGTATTGAGAATTATATAAGGAGTGACAATATTGACAATGAGAACACAGAAACCAGGCTGTGTTGATTAAAACTTTGTAATTCACTAAGATTTCTGATACAGGAATTTCTTCAAGAGAGGTCACTCCGCTTCAATGATTCTTTGTAACATGACAAGCTGGATTTTTTACACAACAAGCACAAAACTACACTGCTCGGCCAAAAAGAACACACACAAAAAAACTCTTTAGATTTGATTACAGCACACAATGTGGTAGCCAGTTCATGTGTGAAAATGATTCCTCATACTTGCAGGGCCACTCTTTCACAATTTGAGTCCTGGAATATGCCCATGTCATTAGAGGGGGAAAAACTCTACAGATATAATAAACTCTCATTCAGTACATTCAGCTGACTTCATTTTATTGCCAAATGTCGTTGCTGAGTCTAGACCTGACCAACTGAAGCAATCCCAGATTATAACACTACAGTGGGTACTGTGCATGATGGGTGCATCACTTCATGCGGTTCCCTTCTTACCCTGAAACGCCCCTCACTCTGGTATAGGCTCGATCTGAACTCATCAGACCACGTGAGCTTTTCCCACTGCTTCAAAGTCCAATCTTTATGCTCCCTAGCAAAGTGAAGCCTTTCCCTGATTAGTCTCACTAACATGTGGGTTTCTTATGGCAACACAGCGGTTTAGTCCCAATCCTGTGAGCTCACACTGTGTGCTCATACTTTCACTAGTAAACATAGTGAACCATTTATTATTTCTTTTACAAACACATTTCTTAAACAAAGTTGATCGTCCAGCTATATCATTCCAGGTATTGATAATGTGGTGAAAGGTTCCTAACCAAGTTCCAGCCATTTCAAATTAACTTAGTTGTTTTCTTTGCTTGGTGCAGAGCAATAATCTGACCCTTCTGAAATAGTAACTTTTTGGGCCAGGCAGTGTATAAAAAGATAAATAGGGGAGTTAAGAAACAATCCAATAGAGACAACAGCCAAGCTAGGAAAAAAAATAATAAAAAAATCACAGGCATTAAACTGATGTGTATCCAGCCTCGTTCCAGCCTCAAGCCCTGGAAACGATTCGGAGTGGTGGTGACACATTTTCTGGTTTTCTGACGCTGACTTGCTGAGACAATGCAGATCTTGCACTGAACACATAACATTATTTGTCCAGCTCTAAGAAATTAGGCTCTGAAACTAGCTCAGTTATGATATAGACCTCTGTATCAGATCAGTTGAAATTTGAAAAAGCTGTCAAAGAATAACGTCAGCTGGATTTTATGTTTGTCAAAAAGTCTAGATTAATTTCTGATAGGAGCAGCATTTCTGTTACAATGCGTTTGTTTAACAATCATGGAAGAAGATTTGGGGGTTAGTCCATCATAACGGTCAGTTTCCAGGACTTCAGAACTGGGGACTTCGCATTTAAAGATTTCCTATTATCATGGCAAGCTGCAAATTGTCTTGCAAAACCGCTTATTAACTTCAAAAGAAATGAGAAAGAGAAACACTGTTTGTAAGTGAGAACACAAACCCGTCCAGTACAATATTAGACCATATTAAACAATATTCTCTCAAGAATAAAAAAACAAAAACTAGATAGTTGGCAAACTGCTCCGGTGGAAAAAAAAAAAGTCAAAAATTGCTGTTTCTATGTGGAAAATAAACCACTATGGTGTCGTAATGGTTAGCACTGTCGTCTTGCCCCTCCAGGGTTCAGGTTTGATTCCTGCCCATGTGCAAGGAGTTTGAATATTCTCCCTGTGCTTGGTGGGTTTCCTCCTCCATTCCATTCTACAGACATGTAGATTAGGCTAATTGAAGCTGCTAAATTGCCCATAGTGTGTAAATAAGCGGGTGTGCCCAGTGATCGATTGGCACCCCATCCAGGGTGTCCCCCGCGTTGTGCCCCAAGTCTCCTTGGATAGGCTCCATCACCCCCACAACCCTGTATACATGATATAGCGGTATAGACGATGCCTGTGTGAACGACTGAGTAATCCGCTCAGGGGTGAGGAGAAAGTGTCCATGCTTTTTGTCAGTGCCACATCACACCATGCTGTTGTTGATTACTTTCCTGTAAAGGTAAGCACTCAGATGCTTACCCCTTACACATGAACCAGTTATTTTAAAGGATAACTCAGCATTATATTATGTTTTATGTAGTTGAAAACTATAAGAAGAACCCTTTAAAAGCTAGTGTTATACACAAGTCTGTCACGTCTGTGAGTGTAACTCGTGTCTCAGGGTGAGGTTTCGGCGGTAACAGATTTCAGAGTGACACCGGTCAGGTGCTTCCACAGCTGGGACACAGCTCCAAGTGACGAGGGGCAAAAACCAAAACACACCATATAAACCTCCTCTGTACATTCAAGCACAAACATGATGGAAAATGCAACTTTACGGGTAATTTAAGATAAATGACAATATGTAAGTCACAGTTTTCCCGAGATATTCGTGTCTTTTTGAGCGGCTGAGTGTGTTAGAGTCTGCGGCCTACACCGGCCCGAAGCCTGCGCCTCTCCCACCGCTCAGCCCGGCTCTGGTCACAGGGACGCCCGGTGTCAACCTTTGACTTTTCCCCTGTACTTCCACTTCGGCTTCGAGGCACTACCACCAGGTGTGCGGTGTATAAATATCAGAATACGTCTCTAAAAAGCATCACCTTTTCAACACAGCTGTGGTGAGAACATTCACGGTAGTTTTTGGATACTCACTTTAGCTGGGATTCCTCTCCGTGGATATCTTTGTAATTTTTTCTTGTACAAATATCTAAGCGGAAATGGTTTTCCCAAAGCAGCTCGGGTTCCTCGACTCTCCTGTCTGCCTCCGTTTCGTTTTTTTAAGTGTTGGGTTTGATATTTAGTCTAGTCTAACTATTTCTTTAGGCAGCACCGTCTTACTACCATCTTACATTAAAATGAGGAGGAGGGAATACTGTATCCGCTCACCGCGCACTGTGTTTGCGCACACAAGTGCGAAATGCATTGTGGGAGATGGAGTTCTTTAACGTTATCGCCATGCTATACAAAACTATAGTTAATTTCCAGTGCACGGGGCTCGAGTTGTGAGCTGAGCGTCATGTGTATTCAAGTATTTTCTTCTCTGTTTTCCGTACTAGTTCTAACTGTTGAATTCAAGGAGGCTGTATCAAGAAGCTTTGTGTACAAATTTTATTTGTTCTGGAGGCAAAGTAAATTCTCTCACTGACTCATCGTCTATACTGCTTTATCCTGTATACAGGGTCGTAGGGGGCTTAGAGCCTATCCCAAGAGACTTTGAGGCAGGGTACACTCTGGATATGGTGCCAACACACACGCACACACACACACACACACACACACACACACAATGGACAGTTTGGAAACGCCTGTTAGTCTAATCTGTATGTGTTTGGACTGTGGGAGGAAGGCAGAGTACCCAGAAGAAACCAAGAAAGTACAAGGAGGACATACAAACTCCATGCACACAGGCCCATGGGAATCAAATTTGCACACTGGAGGTGCAAGGTGATAGCGCCTCATGCCACCACAAATTTGTATATTGCAATTCAAATTTAATACGAATTGAATACAAATTTTCCCATAGGAAATAATGTAAATGCAGATCATCCTTTCCAGCCACCCAAAAATATTACCAATCTTAGCAATTTCCAATACTATAATCATATTTTTGCTTATAAAAACAAGCAAAACATTTAGAAAAGACATGCAAATTATGTAACCTTAATTTATGAATCCTTTTGGCACCTCTTTTGCAAAACTGAACGTGTCCTGCTTTTTTCTTCATACTGTCCTTGCTAACATTCTTGGGACCCATGGATCTATGTCTCCAGTAAATCTGGCACAAAATGCAAAAAAAAATTATAATAATAATTTTTAAAAATCGTAAACTTGCTTTTATTGGCTCTCCATTGACTGTTTTAAATGGCTCCCATATGTGCAAATTTCTTGCAAAATAAAAAAAGAAAATTCATGAGGCATCGGATTTGCTTGCCGAGGTTCTGCTGTAATTTGCTTTGATTGTCATTTTGACCATATACAGCTGGTGCAGTACACAGTGAAACTAAACGACATCCCCCCTGGACTATGATGTTCCATAAAACAACAAAGAGCTACACCAGACAACGCATGACAAAATTATCATATAACAGAGGATGTATAAAAGTGAATGAGTGCAAACTTGTGCAAATAGGGCAAAACAGTACAATTACTATGACAAATGAACAATGGACAAAGTAAAAGACAGAGCACGCTGACAAGTACACAAGTCATAGTTATCACAGGGAATGCTGTTGTGCTGTAATATCAGCACATCTGCAATGTGGTCGTATACACAACAGCATGACCTCGAGTGTGTTATTGCTTTTATACAACAGTTCCATAAGCACCATTTATTATCAACGGATTATGATATGCCGACACATATCCTTCCACAACTGGTGGAGCTAGCAAATGACAGTGTAATTAACAGGGGTGAAAGTAGTTTTAAACTACTACGGGTACTTCTGTATATAGCCAATAGGTGAGGAGAATAAACAATAGAAGTGGCGGACAGTCAAGTAAATCTTATAAGTTTCTTTTTATATTTAACTTTAGAAAGTCAGCTCCATTAACTTCTGGGTTCGAATCCCAAATAACGTAAAATGGAAAGCTAGTGCGCTAGGGTATACAATCTGCTTGTTTCACACACCAAGTACTGATCTTGATCAGGGTTAGGAAGCAATTTGAGGTATAGCCTTGTAAAGTGTTTTTTCAAGATGACATATCAAATGTGTACTCTGTGACTGATGTGAGCTGTGATAGGCAGCTGCTCTCTCCTGAGTACTGGCCTACTGAACCACAGTTAATTGAAGGTTATTAGAACACTTGTGATGCGGAGTGATGCATATACAGTGGAACCTCGGATTGCGAGTAACGTGGTTTACGAGTGTTCCGCAAACCGAGAAAAGATTTTTAATAATTTTTTATTCGGAAACCGAGCAAGTATTAGTTTACGAGCGCCGAGTATCATGCTTCACACATGCGACTCTTATTTTGACACCGAGCATCACTCTCTCACCTTAACCTTAACTGTGTAAAACGAGGCGAGGGAAGGGGCTAATTCCACACACACACACACACACACACACACACGGCGCCTGCGCGCACCAATGGAAACACAAACACTTATCTGTCAGAATTTATTTGTACTTTTTTTAAAGATAAAGTGCAGCTTAATTTGTTTTATTTTAATTTTATAGATTGTATTAATTATTTTTATGTATTTATTTTTGGGGGCTGTGGAACGAAATTTGAGTTTTCATTATTTCTTATGGGAAATGATGATTTGGTTTAAGAGTGTTTTGGAATACGAGCCCACTTTCGGAACGAATTATGCTCGTAATCCAAGGTTCCACTGTAGTTAAATTTCCCATTGCTGTTAATAACTATTATCACCACTTGTAGAATGTCTCTTGTCCAATCAAATTGCTCTGTCATACATAATTGTTGTATAATGTGAATTAAAATGCAATTGCAATATAATAATAATAATAAGAAGAAGAAGAAGAAGAAGATCAAATGCAGTGATAGTAAGCATAATAAGCAAAGCTACAGGTCAGTGTATGAGTGACATGTTGGTGTGGCATCTACTAAATTCCTAAAACCTGTTCTATAAGTTGCACCTGAGAAATGAGGTAGTCTTGAAAAATATCTCTCGGTCTTCCAGGAATGGATATCGATGACTCAGTGGTACGTTTCTTGCCTACCATGCAGAAGGCCTGGGTCCAATTCCCAGTCATTGGATGCAGTCGTAATTCTAAATGAACTTCTCCTCTGCAGTAGAGGTACGTTTTGGTCTCACTTTTTTTAAATCCACTTGGCAATACCGTTCTTGCAAAAACTGTTCCAGAACAGCTGACCTTCATGTCTTAAAATAACAACTGACTGTTGCTATTACTTAATTAGTTAATGCTATATGTGTTATTTCATAGTTTTGAAAAAATCCAGTATAGTTCTAGAATGTGGAAAAGAAATCCAAACTTGTGTACAAACTGTTGACTGGTACTGCACATATTTTATGCTACAAAAAAGTAAACGAGCATCGAAATGCAGGGCGATACCTACTGTACGATGTATCTGGTTCAGTTTTCAAGAGAATATTATAAATAAAGACTGAAATCATTCAGTATCATGGGATGGCAGCAAATGTAGGTACATTATGATTTTATTAAAAAGCAAAGTTTATTATGACTCCATCCACATGCAGGTTGGTTTGGGCCAGGGTTGCGGGTGCACCCTGTCTGGGAGGATGGCGTCTAGGGTCAGAGATGGGGTGATGGGGTGAGGAGAGAATAATGAGAGACGTGCAGCAAGGAGGCCCATTCGCACACAGGTGTCTGTGTCTTTCCTCTGCAGGATGCCTGTCATCATCGCACCAGCAAGACTGAGAGAGAGAGAGAGAGAGAGAGATTGTAAAGGTTAATGTATATTAACAAAACAGTGAGGAAAAAGACGAGAGAAAAAGTGTACCTGTCTCCTGCTCCAGAAACGTTGACTGTTTCCTCAGGACGTATTGACAATGCTGGGTAGTACACAGCACACAGTCTTCCTTTCTGCAGAAGAACATTCTGTTCAGTCCCAAACCTCACAGCAAACACATCATGTCCAGTCACAACAGTGTGTAATACTTGACCAAGCAGTGCCTTCTGGTGCAGTGTGTTTGGAACTATATCTCACGCACTATCAGGGTCATGGGGGGCCTGGAGCCTATCCCAGGAGGATTAGGGCACACACAATCTAGGGTACCAATCCATCGCAGGGCACACACATACACACACTACGGGCAATTTTGTGAACGCCAGTTTGCCTAATCTGCATGTCTTTGGACTGTGGGAGGAAACTTGAGTACCCGGATGGAAACCCACCAAGCATGGTGAGAACATCCAAGCTCCATATCTCCATGCAGAGACAGGAATCGAGCCTGGCCGGGAATCGAACCCGGACCCTAGAGGTGCTAGGCGACAGTGCTGACCACTACACCACTGGAACTATATCTATTGACATTAAATTGGCATTTTATCAGGGCATAGCTGGACATTATAGGTGAACAAATCGGTTAAGTGTTTTCAGTCTAACTTGATATATAAGAGTTTGAAATAAAATGAAATATTAACTGATCAAAGACAATTCATGACTTTTAAAAAATTGATCAGTAGTCTTGAAGAAAGTTAGCTGGGATGTTTTAGTAAGCATCTGATAGCACTTTCCCACTAGACACGATTGATTTGTACCCCACCCAAAAGACCCTGGTCAGCATTCACATTTTATTTTCTCTGTACTCGGGTACACTTGCATATTTTTAATCTCTGATACAGCAGGTGGCAGTAGGCATCTAGCTGGTTTTCTGAGCCGCCATTAAACACAAATAGAAAAGGAGAAGGAGTAAGCCAATCTTTACGCTATGCCAAATATTATTGATATTTTGGAAGGAAAATGTAAGAATAACACTCTCTCGTGTCTTCTTGGATGAGGATGAGATTTCGGAGGCGACAGACGACACTGACGATGTCACATCCGTTTCTGTTTCTGTGGCTAAGACTTTTGAAGCGTGCTCATGCATCACATACACCCATAGGCACAGAAAATAGCCAAGACAAATGTTGCTTCAACATAGTGGTAAGGACTAATAAACTGTTCAACACATATACTGTAAACATGTATATGTAAACGTTATAAGTACCACTTCATACCCGCTTGTGCTTTCGGGGTCGCAGGCTGACTGTTCCGGCCTCGTGCTCTCCACAGACCAACACTCCCAGTCCACCCAGGGTCACGATCACACATTGCAGGTGCTCCAGCAGGGGCCGGGACAGAGTAGCTGCACACTCCAACACGTCCTCCAGAGAGCTTGGTAACACTGAAAGTGTCATACACAAGAAAGGAAACACTTGCTTAAGCAAAAAGAATGCATTTAATATACAGTAAATCTGTAGTTCACCACTTGCTTTTTTTGAGCAAATAAGGGTAATTTGATGAGGTAACAGCACACACACACACACACACACACACACACACACACACACACACACACACACACACACACACTTCACCATCAGTTATCAGTAATAATTTGTGCTTGACGGCAGGATGTACCCTGTGGAGTAGGTAGACAGAGAGTCTGGTTCATGGTGCACAGCTCTGCCAGGTTGGGAGAAGTGTAAGAGAGTGCCTTCCAGCTCTCTGAAACAAATGGCTTACAGGCCTTATCAGCATCCGTGGGCTCATACCATACTGAAACACACACAGTAATGACAAACAGTTATGGCTTAAAGTATCTCAGCGGCTGAATCTGCTTTTAGAGATTTGAGTGTACCTGGAACCGAGTGTTTCTTGGCAAGGCTGCATATGTAGTCGATACTAGAAAAGGGAATGTTGCCATCAAGAACCACGAGAGACGCTGACGAAAGCTGGTCCTCATACTGCGACACCTGCACAACATTTATAGCCAGGGATTATTTACCCTGATTCGAAGACATCCACGCAATCTATCCACGGATTTAACCCTTTATTGTGGTTTGGATAACCAACCGGACTGGAGCACAACCATGCAGGCTGGATACAGTACAAGGAGGGACAGAGTCGCCTCCATTTTGCAGGCCACTGAATGTGTTTTACCAGGCTGTTGTGACCAGTGTGATTTTCGTTTTAATGCTATGGTGTGCTGGAGCAATGATGTGAGTGTGGGTGATTCTAATATATTCAAGAAGCTGCTTAGGAGAGCAGGCTCGGTCATAGGAACCAGACCGAACTCACTTGATGAAGGTGACTCATCGTGATTATGGTTAAAAAAAAAAATAATACAGACTCTCACCCACTAAGAGCTAGGAGTTTTCTTAACAAAGCAACAGTAACAGACTGAGACAGGTTCGCTTCTCTAAGGATCGTTATAGGAGGTCATTTATATCTGCAGCCATTAGGTTACGTGGTATTGTCGACCTCCTTGTTGATGATGACGAGTGAATTGCTGCTGTATACTGTATATGTTTTTTTTTTTTTCCCGATTTTCTCCCTAATTTAGTCGTGTCCAATTCCTCCCCGTCACTAGGGGGCTCCCACATTAAGGCTACTACTACTACTCAGCCGGGAGGGCCGAAGACCATCACGTGTTTCCTCCGAACCACGTGACGCCAGCCGACCGCATCTTTTCGAACTGCTCGCTTGCGTACCGTTGGGGGCGGCGTAACACACTCGGAGGACAGCGCTATCCGCTCCCTCCGCTGCGTGAGCTCACAGACGCCCCTGACTGGCTGTAGAGCCGTGATTAATGTGGGAGCACAATGTACCTCTCATCCCTCCCCTCTGAGAGAGCTCGGCCAATCAGCTCTCTCTAGACCTCCAGCTGCGAGAGGTTACAGCATCACCCGGGATTCGAACTAGTGATCTCCGGATGATAGGGATGATACTGCGCCACTCGGAGGCCCGTATATGTTTATTCTTGCAGCGGCAGGGCAATGTTACACACACCAACAGATGGCAGCACAAGGCTGAGCGCTCAGTCACATGGAGCGCTGACCTTCATACAGTAAGTCGGTGTGCTAAAAGCCATTGTCCTGTGTATGTCAGGAGCTGTGCAACTGGTAATGTTCTGCAGCACGTCAGAACAAAGAGCGAACGTGAAATTCTGCGTGAAACTGGGCAAATCTGCCACAGAGACGTTTGACATGATTCGCCAAGTTTATGGCGATGCTGCGATGAGTTGTTCGAGGTTATTTTGTGCGGCACGTACATTTCAGGAGCGGAAGAGCATCACTGGAAGATGGAGAGAGATCGGGAAGACATTCAACGAGCTCAACCCTTGAAAACGTCAAAACCATTCGGCAGCTTGTGCACGATGATCATCGGAGAACAATGCATAACATTTGCTGCCACTGTCCCATGGAGAATCATTACTTGGTTGTATGAGTACCTTGAGATGAAGCAACAGTCTTCACAGTGGAAGAGCCCATCATCTTATCTTTATCTTATCTTATCTTATCCTGTCTATTTTTCCATTTCTGTTTGTCAGTAATTTAAAGAAACAACATACTCAATCAACATACTCAGTGGCACTCACATACTGCTTGTTGATTTCCTGGTGGATGTCCATGTCCCCAAGTCCCAGACTCAGCTCTCCACTCTCCGAGATGACAGCACAGTAGGTGGCCGTTCGTTGACCCTGCAACCTCACAACAGCCCGAGTGTCCTGTGGAACGCATAGCAAACATCTGGGTCGAAATCGAAGCGCGCATACAGTTCTAGTTGACGCTGGAGTGAGAGTACGCGTCAGGAAACCGATAAAGCTTACATCTAAATTGCTCTGCATATACAGTATTTACGCAAAGGCAGCACCATGTATGGTCAAGACTGTTGTGTGTGCTATTTATTGCTCACAGCAGTTTAAAACTTGGCATCAAAAAGGCATGGCTAAGAAGTACAAGACGTGTTTTCAACTTCTTACGGAAATGTTGCTTTCCGTTGGTGTCTCTGAAAGTGGGGTGATTTGCTGGAAGAGATAGCAAGAGTTTATGTCATTTGCTGTATCAGTGTCACCGTACTGTATAGCGCTCACCATATGCCTACAGTGGTTGAGTACAGCATCACTGTGAGAATCCGCTCCAATGGCTGAGATGAACAGAACAGTTTGATCCAGTCTACTCAAACAGTCTTTGGGGACAATTGTAAACAGAAAGGAAGCAAGTTATAGATATACATCTGGAAATAAATACATAAACTAGATGTATTAATGAGAAATCCACATCGAAGAATGTGGTGTCTTACTGTACCTGCAATATTCCTACCCACTCCACCAAAGGACTGACAGACACTTCCTGGGTTTGTCTGTCCATGCTGACACAAACAACAGTTTGTTAAAAAAGAAAAAGAAAAACACACATTTAAGACTAAATTTATTTTTATCAGTAACATGTTTATCCATACAGTACCAATAATTTCCTGCTTTTTCCTTTAGCAATGAAGTCAACATTTATACCTCCAACAACAATCTGTAGAAGACCAGAAATGAAACCAGACACCCATTATTAATCAAGGAACATCACTTTCATTCAGCCGCCATGCAATTTAGGATTAATTATTAATGATTAATATTACGTACAGTTTTGGGTTGTGATCCCTGGTTCCCATTCACATGGTTTCTACAGCCTCCTCGTGGATGATGCAGGCGCTCGGCGAGGGCACGTGCTATCTGACTGCCCACCCTGGCATTATTATGAATAAGAGCTATGTCTAGGGGAGAGATGTAGTAAGGAATGATCTGGGAACTGAAACACAAATGAGAGTAAATAACTGAGGGAAATATTGAGTATTTAATTTCTGTGAGAGATCACAAAGCATGATGGATGGATGGATGGATGGATGGATGGATGGATGGATACTGGCTCTGAGAGATTGCCCTGCAGTGAGCTCATTGACTCTGTGTAGGATGAAGGGGGTCACATCTTTTCCTCGAATTCCTTTTAGCCTGTGGATATACAGTACACGTTCACAGATAATGCTGATGAAAACGGGTTTACTTTTGCTTTGTGTAATGTTAATGATCTACAGGAAGTGTAGAATAAAATGACATAAAACATATTTCCTTACAAATAAAGTCATCCTTTAGATTTTTGTAGTTGATTAAAACAAATTTGACTAGACAGTTGAAAGGGGTAATGAAACAACTCCACAATCACTCTTTATTTTACAAGGTTCAAAGTAAATTGGGAGGGGGAGTGGGGACTCAGACAACTGAAGCCTCTAGGTTATTGATTTAGGGATCTGAGGATCCGAATTCAAATCACACCATTGGTGGGCTGCCACACCCCATACTACCCAGCCACTGGATGCAGAATCATGGTGGCTTAGAACCAGTAGACCACCTGCAAGATTGAGGGTTAGATTTGATTCCCGCCTAGGGTATGTGCATGGAGGTTGCATGTTCTCCCTGTGCTTGGTGGACTTCCTCAAGGTTCTGAGGTTTCCTCCCACAGGCCAGACATGCAGATTCGCAAATTGTCCATGTACAGTATGTATATGTGTGTGTGCCCCACCTGACGCCCTACGTTTCCTGGGATAGGCTCCACGCCCCACCTTGTATACAGGATAAAGCGGTATAGACGTTGAGTGAGTGAGGGATATTCACCCTTGGTTTAGAAGTGAAAAACAAACACTATGAGTATTACCTATACTGTTTGCGTTACCTGGCTTCGGTGACAGCAGCTTGTATGGCATCTTCTATCTGCTGGCCAGCAGCAGCATGTTCATCTGGAATAGGCACAGCAAGCAACACTCCACTCTGAAGACCCACAGAGAGTGTACTCGCTGAGGACAGAGCACATTGTAGACTTCATTTACTCCCTACAATAAAGACACTTGTTAATCATCTGTGATTATTTCAAACTCACCAATAAGCTCAGCTGCTTCTTCGGCATTGAGGACATTGTAAGGTGATGTGCATTCACTTTTCTGTGAAAAGAAAGCTGGGAAAATCGTTGACTCTCCGTAAGTGGCTACACAGACTCCTTGAGTTTCCTAAGAATATAACATAATAATAAATATATAAAGTTTATTCATCAGATCTTGCCACTGACTTAATAAACCTTTCTCCTTAGTCCTTGATCACTGACCAGGAACTCCAGGGTCCGTCCGATGTCCAGGATGGACTTTACTCCAGCAGACACCACAGCAATTGGAGTGCGGCCCAGTTCGGTCAGATCTGCACTGACATCCAGGCCTGTAAGGGACATTGATTTTCATTGAATTGATTTTATATCTACCTTAATCCTTAATTTCATAGAACAAAAATAATGCTGTAATCTCACTCATATTCTATACCACTTTATCCTGTCTACAGGGTCACGGGGTGCCTGGAGCCTATCCCAGGAGACTTCAGGGCATCATTTGTCCAGCACATCCCGTGGGTGCTTGATTAGTTTGGGACCTCAAGAGCTTGGATGCCGAGTCAGCAGCATCGGGCTCTTTGCCTGCTGGGCCTTGTGGGTTGTGGTGCATTGGTTGTTCTGGAGCCTTTCTGTTCTGGGCAGCATTGATAAAAGAGATCATGCAGGACAGGCTGGCCTTTGGTCCCCCATGATCCTGTCACCAGTTTACTGATGTATAGTTGGTGATCTGCGTTATTCACTTTACCTGTCAGTGGTCTTAATGTTATTGCTAATCAGTGTATACTGCTGTTTAGAAGTACGCACAAGGCAACACTAGGTAAAGGCGCTGGTTAAGCCTATTCTATTCTATCGGCTATTGTTTTTTAGTAAACCTCAGTGTAACTTACTGTTTTCTCCATCTCTGTGCACTCCACCGATACCTCCAGTCACAAAAACTGGAATTCCCGCTTTGTGAGCCGCGATCATTGTACCCGAAACAGTAGTTCCTCCAAACAAACCCTACTAATACAATCACTCAATTAACATTCATACTTATAATAATTTTTTATTTTCACTCTTAATGAGTAAAGAAGCACTATGAGTATTTCCACCTTGCTGAGAACATAAGGCAAGTCTCTCCTGGACACTTTGAAGGTCGTTTTACTGCGGGCCAAGAAATCCAGCTCATCTGAAGACAAGCCGACGTGCACCCTTCCCTCCAGAACAGCCACCGTGGCTGGAGTCACACCTTCAGCTCTGACAATGTCCTCAACCTCTTTGGCCGTGCTGGAAATGAAGTATTTGTTCAGATCATGCGGGTAACATATTTGAAATATGGCAGGTTTGTCATTAAGATGCTCATGCATACAGACCATAGCTTTTTATATATGGCAAAATATTTAAATAGAAATACAGTACAACAGCCAGTTGGTGTATCCACTGATCAAATAGATAGATCATGTCTACCTTAGGTTTTGAGGGTATGGCATTCCGTGTGTGATGATGGTGCTCTCCAGTGCTACGACTGGCCGGTGCTCAGCTAGAGCCGTGCACACCGTGGGGTGAATTTTAAACAGCACATCTAGGGAAAATGCCCAACCGATTACACATCACTGGTCCAGGCTGCTTTAGAAGGTAATACAGATAAGTGACAAATTAAGAGTTAAACACATTTACAATGTTTTAAAAAGGTGACAAATGACCAAAACAGCTTCGGAGCATTTCGGCATAATCCTTACAAGTCTAATAAGCAATAAATACTGCTGTTTATAACTGGGAATGTTCTGTGGATGTGGGTGGAGTCGTCCTACAAGAGACGTCTCTCATCAGGATGGAAATGTTTCATCATAGGATAACGGTCCGACGGAAGTGGTACTGATTTGTAGAAGACAAATGACGGCAAACAATATCAACAAAATGCTTCTTACAGCATTACAGAGTTGGTGGTTTATCCTTTAATCTGTAACGGTCTGTAGGATTTTGTACCATCTTAGATACAGTTTACTGAAATGTGCAGGAAAGGCTTTACCAGATCTGTAGGAAGTTGCTGACATGTAGCGCTGCAGGGTGGATGACAGCTTCCCCAGCATTTTTACACCAAAGGAGTCAGCGATCATTATGTCTAAAATAATATAGCACATGTAAAAAGAGCAAACAGCATGCAAAATCAATAAACTATAGTATAGCAGCACAGTGCTGAATTTGGAGAGGGTCACTGGACCAAGATGCATGACTTGATCAGCCTTTACATCCTTACCTTATAGGACTATGGTTAAGCATGCGCCAGTCCTCAAGTAAAATCCTCAGTCAGCTCACTTGCGCGCAAAACAGGAGGCTCAAGTCTAATGGCTCGGGTTAGGGCAAGGCTTCCGAAGTCTCAGCCACTAAAGAGACCCTAAACACACAGATTCAGCACTGATTTAACATATACATTAGCAACCATGCTGAGGGGGAGGAAGTGCACTTTGACCAGAGTTGCAGTCGCTTTGTTTGTGACCAAAGGCCACATGTCTTTTAGCTCTGTCCATTTTAGTTTACAAATTAGTGCACAGTAATCATCTTTAACTACTCAGATGGTGGTGTTGAACTGGATGAACTGAATCACTGAACTGAATCAAATCACCAAAATGTCATGTGGTGCAGTGTGTCATACAGTAATATTCACTTTCATTTTGTTGTTTATTTATTATTTGTTTGTACAAATAATTCACGTTTTCAGTGATTTACACTGATTAAAATAGTTTTTTAATAATAATGATAAAGGATTTGGTTGCTACTTTGTTACTTTAGTAAAGACTTTATTTATTAAAATACCTGTTCTTGTACCAATACAGATACTAAAGCCATGAGCATTAAAGAAAAAAAACATTTTGCTTAAAAATATAGAAAAAAAAATTACATACATTTTAGGTGCATTAAAATTATAAGCTCACTTACATTAGAAATAAAACATTCAAATCAGATATGCAGTAATAATTCTCCAATACCATTATTGAAAATTGCCATCTTTAATATTTATTCATTTATTTATTCAGTTACTGTTTGCATTCTTGCAACGCATCACGTTGTGTCTAAATATTCCAGAGCAACCATATCATTAAAACTATTAACATTAAAATCAACTTTTTGGGGGTTTTGAGTTCCTCTCGTATTAAGGTGGCTCTGAGTCCTCAGGGCGTGTCTCCACAGGGCCTCTGGGGGATGTGCTGTGGTGTCTGTCACCGTGATATTCGCAGCACATCCTTAGCGCGCTGTATTTGTTTGGGGTGAGGCCTCCATAAATGTAATTTGTTTGTCTGGTGCATCCCATGGGTGTTTGATTGGATTTAGAAGCTCGGGTCGGTGGCTTTGGGCTCTTTGCCTTCTGGGCCCCATGTGTGGTGGGCTGTGGTGCACTGGGTGTTCTGGTGCCTTTCTATTAGGGCTAGTATAGACTTTTCTCAGTGATATGTTGCGCAGGATTTTCTGTGGGATTGAGCTGGATGGGCTGGATTTCGACTCTTGCGGGCGTGGGTGAGCCTTGGGTTACCAGTTTGCTGATCAGTTGGTGTCCAGTGGTCATAATGTTATAGCTGAGGTGTATTTCTGTATTTTAATTAAACATTGAACACTTTGAAAAATATTTTCACCTATCCTCCCTCTGAGTTTCCCATTTTCTTTCCACTGTGTTGCTCACCTCCTCCATGGGAAAATAATTTTCCCTCTAAAAGGTCAATTAATATTTAAATATTGACTTTATCAAGATAATTTTATATCTTGCTCCAAAGTCCAATAATCTAAATCTAAGAATCGAGCATCTCTCCAGAACCGATCATTTAATCACTGATTATATACCATAATGTACGTAATCTTAATCTACTGTATTATCAATCCTTACATATCCTTATAGCATTGACTGTACTGCAGAGACTGTACCGCATCCGGTTAACACAGACAGCACTTACTTTTCCTATCATGATCTGATTACTGATATAACTTTGCTAAAGAGTCAGGTTTGAGCCTGGGACCTTAAGTGTATAGTCAGTAATCCAGTGCCTTATCCACTGAGCTACCACCGTCCCCACACGAGCTGCGTGCAGTTGTTTTGACCTTTGACATGTTTATGAACACAGGAGCTGAGAGTTCCTTGATCTGCAGTTCATTCCGAAGGATGCAATAACAATGATTTTCTGTTCCATCCTTCTTCTCCACGACGGTGTCCTCAACTTCTTCCTGTACATCTATGAGCTCCATTTCAAACCAGTTTGGGTTTGTTAGCTGATATGCCTGAAATGCCTTAATGGCGTCTCTTAAGTCTCTGCCAGATGAACAACTGTGGTAGTCATCTCCTCCAAGGCCGTGAACGTATTTAATCCTTCCAGGTTCATACTTCTCTGTATTTAATAGTCTGAAGAAGAGCTCTTCAAATTGCTTCATCAACTGGTATTTTACAGCCATGTGAAACAGAGCAGGTACGTCCTTCTCGCTGCAGACGTCATCGAAGTAAGCTACAGCATACTTTCCGAAAGATGGAGAGTGCACAAATTCTGGTACGATTAAGCTGAGAGCCGGGGTCAGCATATCACCCATGGGTGAGACGAAGTCCTCCCTGGTCATCACCCTACGCCCTTCGCACATGGCGTTCCACTTGGCAAACACCCCCGGAGAACACAGGATAAGTATTTTATCAGAAGCACTAACAAGTCTCGTCTTCTGCATGTCCAGCCACTGGATTCGTCCAATAGTGCCGAGGCATGTGGAGTCCAGAAGGTCAAGTGTGACTTCGGTTCCACATCTGGCTCTGAGGAAAGCGCAGAGCTTCAGGACGATCTCTGTGTACATGGGGTGATCCTGTGAGTAGATGATCAGAACTCTGCTGCGCTCCTGCACGGGAACGGTCTCCAGGATGCCCTTATCCGTGGTGTTATGAGAAGTGGAGGAGGCGTCTGTCATGGAAGGAAGATCAGGAAGAAATGATCTGAATGCAACTACAATAAGAGCAACGGAAACTCAGATCATGCTGTTATTGGAAAGTAGTTGGTTTTCTTGCAACATATCAGTGCATTCCTTTTCTTATTTAGGGCATACCTTTATGAAGGCGTCGAATTCTGTTATGCAGCAAAACAGCTGTAAAAGCAAAAAGTAATAGGACTGCTTGGCCAAAAATGATCCAGATCACGTGCTGTCTCTTGGATGATGGAATAGTATAATCTGAAATAAACAGCAGGAACATTGTTCACCCTGATATACAGCCTTGTAAGTCTTAGTCTTGTATCCATATGAAAATGAAACTATTTAACGGTGTAATGAAAATACTCACAGGAGCAAATATTAACCTTTCGTTGGTAATGCGAACACTTCTCCATGCATCGTATAAAAAATGGTTCAATCTGAAATACATACATACCGTGCAATGTTTTGTTATAAAACTGAAAAGAGATCAAAATTTTCATTTCGATTGTTTGGAACTCACCCCAAAGGTGACCTCGCATTGTTTCAACTGCCAAGTATTCAGAGAGAAATTGGTGCTAATTGTAGTAAGATTGTCCTTTAAAAATACATGTTTTTAATAGTTTTTAATCAAAAAGTGACCAAGTTTGGCAGAAGCAATAATAAGTAATAACAAAATTGAAATTTAAAGAAGAGGCCAGTACCTTTGAGACAGACGCTTTGTGTGAAAGCTCGGTGTGGAAATCGGCACAACGGATGTACACTTTGTACAAGTCTGAGAACTGTGCCGTATTAAATACGAGTTTTATCAAGATCCCATCTTCCCCATCATCTCTCACTGACCATGTCATGTTGGGATCCCAGAGGCTCCCTGTTAGTACGGAACATGTCGCATTCGCACACAAGAAATAAGTATCATCTTTTTAATAGGACAAATTGCTAGAGCCAAGAATAAACACTGCTCACCATTCTCCAAGCACGCACGGAGGCTTTGGAGTTTACGATGTTCACAACCTGTCCAAAAGTGAAACAGCTATTATCATCTGTTCCAACCAACGTACCCTCACCATCCACTTCATTAGGAAACCCAGGACACCTGCATACTCACGAGGGCTGGTTGGGATATTTAAGAAACTACTGGGGTTTTTCACTTACATGACTCTGGAGTTTACACACAATGGTGCACACTGTAGAGATGGAACAACATTTCTGCATGTGGAAAAACCTTCTTGATGAGAGCATTCAGGGGAAAATAGCCAGACTGTTTTGAGTTGACAAGACGTTTTCTTTAATAATTACTACATGCCACAGTAAACCATAGTATTTACTGTAGTAAACTATAGTATTCATTATAGTGATTACTACACACGATAATAAACAATATTATTTACTATCATTGACTACAAGCTGTAGTAAATTGTAGTATTTACTGTTGTATATGCTAGTAAACTGTACTATAGTAATTATTACACACTATAGTAAAATATAGTATTTACTATAGCAATTGACATCAAGCTGTAGTAAACTGTAGTATTTACTATAGTAATTACACACTGTAATAAACAATATTTACTATATTAATTACTACACACAATAGTAAAATATAGAATTTTCTATAATAATCAACTATAAGCTGTAGTAAACTGTAGTATTTCCTTTTGTATATGCTAGGAAACTGTAGTACAGTATTTACTATATGTATATAATTGACTAATCACTGTAGTAACCTATAGTATTTACTATGGAAATAAACTCCAAGCTGTAGCAAAATGTAATAAACAATATTTACTATATTAATTACTACACACAAAATTAAAATATAGTATTTTCTATAATAATCAACTATAAGCTGTAGTAAACTGTAATACTTACTATAGTAATTGACTACAAGCTGTACCAAACTGTAGTATTTACTGTTGTATATGCTAGTAAACTGTAGTACAGTATTTACTATAGTAATTACTGTACACTGTAGTAAAATATAGTATTTACTATAGTAATTATGTATATAATTGACTATACACTGTAGTAAACTATAGTATTTACTATAGTAATTATGTATATAATTGACTATACACTGTAGTAAACTATAGTATTTACTATGGAAATAAACTCTAAGCTGTAGCAAAATGTAGTATTTACTATAGTAATTACTACACACTGTAATAAACAAAGGTATTTACTATAGTAATTGACTACAAGCTGTAGTACACTCTAGCATTTACGATTGTATATGCTAGTAAATGCTAGTATTCACTATAGTAATTACTATACGCTGTAGTGAAATATAGAAATTACTATTAATAGTAATTGACCTACACACTGCAGTAACCTGTAGTAGTTACTATAGTAATGACTACACATTGTAGTAAACTATAGTATTTACTATAGTAATTGACTACAAGCTGAAGCAAAATGAAGTATTTACTATAATATACTGTAGTAAACTGTAATATTGTAACTGACTACAAGCTGTGTAGTAATTACTACTATATACCCCACTAAACTTTAGTATCTAGTATAGCATACTATAATATTTTTGCTATAGAGTACTATAGTAATTTTACTACAGTAAGGTTAAAAAAAACACTATACTATTTATATATTTATTTATTTCTAATGGGAATGGGAACTAAAATAACCACTCTCTAAAATAACTTCAGATGTGACGAACAGAAAAGCATTTCGGTACGTGGATAACTACATGAGCCTGCAGGGATACAGGTCCTAATAACATGGATAGTAACTGTATAAAACATCTATCTTTTTCCTATTATACATTGTATATTATTGTAAAAAAAAATGGATAAAAATTAAAATAAAACATAAGGAATAAAGTAGGTCACATATGGTATACTCCATAGTGTGTTACAGTACATAACATACCTGCAACTGTTATCTTCTGCAAATTTGCCTTCCCCCCCACATCTGGTTTTGGTAAATTATACACAGAAACCTGATATGTCATTCCTGGATCGACAAGAATGTGATCAACTGCAAACGACCACTGTAGAATAGACACAACGGGAATACAGTGGTAATTTAGGTAATAAAAGCCTTGAAGATATTAATCTACACTTCAGATGTGATCTTACTGGCTGAAAATCTGGCCGTTGGACCCAGGAGAAGTTGTTCATGAAAATATAGCAAATACACAGACTGTTGTTTGTGGCGAGTTCACGCACTTGCACTTTCATCACTTTCAGGCTATATATGCTTCCTGCAGAAAAGAAACAGCGGGATGAACACTAAAAGGGATATGCATCAAATATTTTTGCTTATACATGTCATACTGTATAAAGTTTCACTGTGACAATAATCATAAAGTCCTTTTTATGTTATTTCATACCATCTGAAACCTGATTTATTCTGATGGACAACACAGGAATTGTTTTGTTCCTCTCATCTGTCTTGGATGTCACCTCGAGCTTTACGGTAGAGGGCTTTGGGCTTGGAGCCTCGGATCTTGGCTTCACCCAGTCTTTCACTGAACAGTTCAGCCTGCCTGAGTTCAGTAAGGGAGAATTGATGGTTATACAGCGAATAACTGTAGTATACTAATGCATAGATGTTATAATGTAGATTTAGTAAAACGTAACAAGATGTTTTAGACATATGTACTGTATCGATCCCTCTAACCTGAAGGTGCCACAGTTCTAACCACTACACAATTACAGTACAGACCAAAAGTTTGGACACACTTTCTTATTCAAAGAGTTTTCTTTATTGTGTTCTTTGGCCCAAACGTGTCTCTTCTGCTTGTTGCCTGTCCTTAGCAGTGGTTTCCTAGCAGATATTCTACCATGATTCACACAGTCTCCTCTTAACAGTTGTTCTAGAGATGTGTCTGCTGCTAGAACTCTGTGTGGCATTGACCTGCTCTCTGATCTGAGCTGCTGGTGACTCTTGGTCTTCCTTTCCTGGGGCGGTCCGCATGTGAGCCAGTTTCTCTGTAGCGCTTGATGGTTTTTGTGACTGCACTTGGGGACACTTTCAAAGTTTTCCCAATTTTTCGGACTGACTGACCTTCATTTCTTAAAGTAATGATGGCCACTCGTTTTTCTTTACTTAGCTGCTTTTTTTCTTGCCATAATACAAATTCAACCTCTTTGAATGAGAAAGTGTGTCCAAACCTTTGGTCTGTACTGTATGTAAATGGGTGCTTTGTCTATGGTTTGGCCAAACATGAGTAATTATAATACGTATTAGACAGGGGTTTGATTATTAGTCAAATCCATGTTTTGTGCTGCATGTGCGTAATTAAAGTTAGCCGGATCAGCTTTTCTTGGTTCGATCCCAATAATATAACTCTGCCAAACCTAACTCACTTTTATACTTACAACATTTATACTTACTCTTAATTAACATTTCTAAGTCTCGAGTTTGTTTGTACATATCTTTGGGTATTTCTTGTTAATTTTTCTACAGTGAATAAAAGTGGTCTCTTCCTGTAGGTTGAATAAATGAAATGGAACAGCACGGACTTTGATACTTACTTACTTGGACACTGCAGGATAAGCCCTAACAAAGAAAAAAAGTAGTGTACTTACTGAAACAGAGTAGTCAGATTATGATTTCTTGCTGATTTGTTTGATTTATTTTTCTTATATTTAAGTATTTAGACGTAAAGAGAAATGTCCTCTCACTTCCTGGGAGCACTGCAGTGGAGGCTGCTCAATCAACCCAAGAGGAGAACTCAGTAGGAACATACCTGAGAAGAACAAAAAGACAAAAAACATCCTTGTTTTAAATCTAAGACTTAACGCAGCACAGACAGAACGAACTGCCGACTGAAGAGTGAACAGCTTTTTTCACGGAGTGAACAGGAAATGAGAAAATCTGATAAGTGCAGCAGTGAAGCCTTTAAAAGTTCATGTGATGTGCACCTCGACAGATCTTTCCATTGCTTTCTATTTTTTGTTTCACTGATTGAGGATGCAGACGTATAGTATCAGTACATATTCTTAGAGTGTACTGTAATTATTTGCTAAACACACAATGAAATATGTAATAAGGTTACATGAGATATAACAATAGACATAAAAGGTATGTTTATTTCAATGATACGTTACAGAGCTAGCAAATATGAAAAGAGACACTCACTAGATGGCAGTAGGTAGTAACATATCAGCAAGAAATCTGGCAACAAATCTTCTGAATGTGTAATATACACAGTATACAGTATTCTTCTTTCGTCTATGGTGGAAGGATAGATACGGTTCATATCCAGATCCAGATTTACGGTTCATATCCAGATCACATTTAATTTGAATGTTTTCAATAAAATGCTATAGAATTAATCACCGTAATACACAATGCAGATAGGCATCGCAAACATAAAACAATAAATTCGGCACTATTATAAGAAGCTTTGGCGAGCACCACCACCTCATGTTATCGCTCAAACTGATGCTCACCAAAGATTATTACACATTCCACTTCCTGTCTATCAGCCAGCTGCAGATTACGGACTGCACGATGCACAGACAGAGACACTTCTACACATATCTTACGTTATATTTTATTCTTGCTCGAAGGTTTTAACAATAATTGCGGTTTTACTGATTACACTCGTATGGATTACGTCATACCAAGAACAGACCATTTCTAAGAAAAGGATTTTACTATAACATGAATTCAGTTCACTCTTATCTGTATGGCACTTTTAATCTAGAGACCTTAAAAGTTCCTAAGAGATGAAAGCTTGAGCGATGAAATTACCAATTTAATTAGACCAAACAATGATCATTATGTTAAAGTGTGTTACACATAAGCAGTGTAAACTCAAAGTGGTATGAACTGCATAATGAAAGGTTTTGATGTGTGTGCATGGTCACTAATAACTGATAGGGTTTGGTGAGGAGTCCAAACAGTCTAACATTAGATATATTAGATTAAATGAGATTTAATCACTGAATAGGAGTTGAATATGAAGTACAATGCAAATACAATGCAAGTGTAGAACTACTGTATTACTGTACAGAGTCAGCAAAGCAGTAAAGTGTCATTGTAATGTTTTGTATTATTATAAATGTATCACTCATTGCAATAGTACAGTAGGATAGGTTTTACAGTGTCCTGATGGCCATAAAAACTGAAAGTGCAGAATTCCACTTTTAATCGGATCTATTCTAATATAATCTACTAATGTTGCACTGTTTGGACTACTCACCAAACCCTATAAGTTAAGGTTAACTTTTCATTATTTATGTCATAGACTTAGACTGCTTTTGTGCAATACGCTTCGAACAAAATGATTATAGTTTGGTCTGATTAAATTGGCAATTTCATCTTTCAAACTTGCTCTAGCTGAAAAGTGCTACACAGAAAAAGGTACACTGGCTGTCCAAAAAAGTCACCATTTGGATATTCACTCATCGTCTATACCGCTTTATCCGGATATTGAACCCGGACCCTGGAGGTGCAAGGCGACAGTACCGACCACTACACCACCGTGTCGCCCACCGTTTAGATACAAATAAGCTTAATAAAGAGTCTTTGATTCATATAAATATACTTCAGCTGGCAAAAAAAATGTTTGCACCCTAACTGATGGACTGCTTATCGTCTCATTTATTAAAAACCATGTCCACGTATGCATCCTGTGCTTGGGGAAAAGGCTGTCTTTTAGAAAGGTCAAATTATTGGCCTTTATCAAGTAAAGAAAGCAATTTAGAAACGGCTCCAGCTATACTTTTGCTAGGGAGCAGAAGTGCTTCTTTTTAGCACTGTTTAAAGGTCATGTAACTTATAACAATGTTTTTGATGTTTTTATCAGATCATCCTGTTTTTGAGGCTTATCGTGAGGTTTTGTTCTCACTTTGTTTTAAATTGTAGCAGTTAGGAGCACTTCACCTCACTGAACGTTCTGAAGCCAATAAGTGACTGATGGAAAAATTCCAGGGTGTCAAACCTACACATTTTATTTTGCCGTGTGTCTGACTGGATCTGTTTGTAGATAGCTAAGCCTTTCTGAAACCAATGCCAATTGGAAGAATGGATGAACTGGGGGAACTAATTGAATTAATCCTGCATTGCAGACACATTCTGAGTACATCATTTCATGTGAGCGTTGGAAAAACTTTTTTTTTTTTTTACAGCATAATTAATATTAAACATAACATTACTTAGCGCCACATGAGTACTTAAACTACATTACAGTTCACAAGTGGATTGCACAGTGGCCCCTCGAGTGATTTCTTACCCTCACATCATTTCTACAGCTCATAACTGCTGAACACATTCTGCACCGGCCGGAACGGATGCCCGGTAATTTTCCAGAATTTACAAGGAGATCATTCGATTTAAAAACACTGGTGAGAAGGACTATTAAATATTGACATGTTTTGGATTTACACATGTTATGAGAACACTATGTAGTTATGAGATTCGAACTTATCTGCTTGAATGTTTGCAGAACAGTCAAATTATGCATGGCTGTGCATGTTTTTAAAACATTCATGATGATTTTATGTGCATCCTGAATGTGTGGTCAAAATTCCAAAGATGCCACAAGTGTGTGTGTGTGTGTGTGTGTGTGTGTGTGTGTGTGTGTGCGTGTGTGTGTGCGTGTGTGTGTGTGTGTGTGTGTGTGTGTGTGTGTGTGTGTGTGTGTGTGTGTGTGTGTGTGTGTGTGCGTGAGAGAGAGAGAGAGAGGAAGGAATTAGCTTTAGAGCCCCATACGAATACCGTCCTGAATGGTAGAGTCAAAGATGAAGGACATGCGTCAGTGCTAATGTACACGTGGAAGCGACACATGCGTAACAGGAATAATTCAACAGCTCTATTTTGGGTAGCCATTCACAAGAGAGCATTCGACCCATAAATATATCATCCAAAAATCATAAAATGCCTTTTCTTCTCCGGGCTCGACACACGGCTCATTCTCCCTCTTTCTCATCCAGGTCAAGGTTGGTAGGTTTGAATCATGATTTGTTATTTTTATTTATTATTATTCAAGGAATATTGGTCGCTTAGATTGATTATGGCTGAATACTTGTACAAACTAAAGTCTTGAAACCTACTGGAAGTAAAGTTCTAACGTAGATTGTTGCTGGGGTGATTTACTTTCTGTGTGGTCAAGGTTTCAAGACTTGAGTTTGAGTATATGTGTCTGTGTGTGTATGTGATGTGGACTGGGTAGTTTACATTGTGCATAATTGGACCTTGAGGACCACTGAAACCTTTACCATAAACATGTTACTGCCAAAAAAGAAATCATTATTCAAGGTACAACTCATGTTCCTTCCTACTGGACATGCGTACTAAAGATTTAAAACAACATCTTATCCAAATGGCATGAGAAAACTAGAGTTTCCTTTTTACATATAAGATCCTACAATATGTAGATGAGGAATTGTAAAGTGTACATGAGAACTGAACAGTCTGTTGAGATTCATTTAGAGGGGAAAGTGCGGTATGAAATATTTTCAGCGTTCGACAGCAATCCTGAATACAGGAATGTAACTGTAGACCCAATTTGCCCCAGACGACGGGATGCCAAATGCACTCGCAGGTGAGCTGGACTATTGTACAAACTGCGCTTTAGACTGTCCAGGAACTTTAAAAACCACTGTGAAGTGAGAAAAAAAAAGATCTAATAAGGAAATACACCAACCGAGCAAAGATAAATATGTAGTAAGTATTAATCGAGGGTAAACGGTTAACACGGCTGAAACTGAACAAATTACTATATATCACCAGTTATGCTTTTTTTTTTTTTATCAAATAAAACTGCTTGGATAATACAAGCTAAATATTACAGCATTTTTAAAAGATCTTGTGCTTGATGCACAATAAAATGTTCTGTTTAGTGTCTGCAATATCTTTGTTAAATACAAGTGATGTGTTTGAAAAAAAAAAAAAAAGCAAGTACGATTCAACTTTTCTTACTCCTAAATACCTCTTTAACCAAGTTGCCAAATCATAAATAAATAAATAAATAAATAAATAAAAATGACATTTGCGCATCTGGCAACTCCATCGAACAACAAACGTGGTGTTAATTTGAATGTGTGGTCGTAGACAATGATCAGCTGATTAGCTGAATTTGTCGCTGATTTCTCAAAGTTTATATCTCATCTGAAAGAATGTGTAGGTAATCAAGAGTAATTTGTGTTTCTCCAGCCCTTTTGGCCATCCATAAGGGGCAAAATGAATGGGCTTGTGCACCCTATCCAACTGAAATCATGAGTTTTCCCTGCTCTCATCACATCCTGATCAACTAACTAGTGTTAATTGAAACAAAATGTGCACTAAAAGGGCAGTTCACAAGGTTTGCAGGTATGGTACACACAGCATACTGTTCAGTCTGAATGCTCTGAATGACCTCAGCCCCACTTTCAAATGTCAAAAGAAGACCTTGAGGGGTCACCATTATCAACTCCTTTATAAGCTCTGATTGGCATAATACCCTGTCAAAAACAGTTGGCATGGCCACTATTTCTTGAAGAAATAACGGACCTTATACCTGGAAGTTGGATTTTATTGAAAAAACAAGTAGAATGCGGTTTGCAAGGACAAAAAGAAAGACAAGCTCCTTTCACTTGGTTGCTTCTATAAAGATTTTAATCCTGGTAGCCAAGATTTTATAGTAGGCTTGGATGCCATCCCACAGCTTCAAGGCTACAGCTGCTATTGTATCTGTGAGAAAGAAAGGAACCGTACCAAGGTTCATATTTAGCCAGACAAGAACACTTATAGCACACTGTGTCCTCTAATCAACAGCTGCAATATAACTTGAACAAATATACAGAACTTTGAAGCCATGGAAAAGACATGAGTATTAGGAATCTTTTTCATAGCCGAATCGGCCATCATACTCAAACTACACCGAAATCAAGGCTAAAGAAATATTACAGGGTGCACATTTTATCAGGAAGTGTAAATTATGATGAATTGGTTAATTTGATATTCATTTTATTCATTTATTTAGCATCAGTAACTCTGTGCTTTCTTTTTCTTAAAGGGCACCAAGAGAAGATGTCTGAGGGGTAATGTGACAACCTGTTTCTGATTATTCCATAAAATTCCATTTGTGTAGCACTTTTAACAAAGGACATTTGCAAAGTAGCTTTACAGAAATAAACAACCATAATGATGAACATTAATGTAAGAAATATTTATTCAATTAATTAACATTTGCTCTCATTTTTGTTCCCTTCTACATAACAACACAGACCGGTATGTTGAACCATGAAGTCTTCTTCTTCAACCTAACGTTTTTTTTAAAAACACTCCTCCCATAATATACAGTACTGTGCAAAATCTTAGGTGCCATATTATCTGCAGTACAAATTTTGTTATATAAGTTTATTATGTCTGCATTATTATGTACAAGACCATTCCCTACAAAGAAACACTACAATTAATGAATAAATAATGTTACAGAAGAATATTTGCATGCCTGTAAAGAAAGCGACATATTACATGACACACCAGTTTTCAGATGGGAAAAGAACAATAATGTCGACTCCTGGGGTTTGCATGAAAACATAAAGAAGCGAGTGTGACGAAGTTACCAAAAGAACTCATATTCTCCAGCATGCTCAGTAAAGCCTAACAGCTGTTTTAGTTAGAATACTGCACACATCTGTATCGAACACTACACTGCCTTATGTTCAAGCAAAGAGTTTCCACACCAAATATTGACCGTTTATTGTTTATGTTATTACTCAGTGCTTTTTATAGACATTTCTTTTAATGTAGAAATGCTTTCAAAAGCATAATTGCATATGTTCCCAAGTCATGTTCCCAAGACTTTTGCATAGTACTGTAAATAAAACAGCTGTTAGGTTTTACTGAGCAGGGAATGGTCTTGTACATAATAATGCAGACATAATAAACTTAGATAACTAAATTTGTACCACAGATATTATGGCGCCTCAGACTTTTGCACAGTACTGTATATTATATATGTATATTTTTTTCGGGTTTTTTTTTCATATTACATACTATACATTTTTTAAATTAATTTAATTGTATGTTGTCAGTGATTCCAAACTATACTTTAGTTTTTAAAACTATACTTTAAGATAGCAACACTGGGTTATAAGCTGAGATTTTAATGAATGTAATTCACTTTGTTTGCTTACAGAAAAAGAACAAGATCTCAGCCACACGTCGGCTTCTCCTAAAAGTGAGTCCCATTCTTATATATCATGTCATGAATACGACACGATGAGGTGTGCATTCTGTTGTGGGAAATGGAGTCCAATGGAGTCCATTTATATTAAATCCATTTATATTATGATTAACATTTAATGTAATTTCATTTACAAAGTATATAATAATAATAATAATCATCATCATCATAATAATAATAATAACAATAATAATAATAATATAATATATAATAATAAATAATAAATAATAATACATATTATTATTATTATTATTATTATTAATAATTATTATTGTTAGAGCTGCTGTCATAGAAGGTTCATCAACATTTGTTAATGCCTTGTCAATATTGGCCTTGATATTATCCTAAACACAAGGTTGAATTTCTTTTGGGGTTTCTGATATTATTAACACCGGTTCAAAATATATGATTGACCATAACCAAACAAAGGATTTGTTTGACAGCACTCACTGGTCTGACAAACACACAGTACTGTGGGAAATTTATTGTGGATCTGAGAAAGAGACACAAGTAGATTTACACAGGTGTAATAAACAAGTGTATGTAAGTGCAGCTTATTGGGAGCTGCAGGAAATTCGACAATGTCTGGGAGGAGACTAAATCTGTCACCCTTAGCTGGGAGGAAATTAGTTCAGGTGATTAAAAAAAAACAAAAAAAAAACAGGATGCAGCTGGAATACCAGCATCACTGTCTAACATCATTGAAAAAAGAAGCCCCTGCTCCAAAAATTTTTTAAAGCTTGACTAAAGTTTTCTGCTGACCAAGAGGTTACACTATGAATCTCACTGTTAAAATCGTTCCAACAGGGCAAGCTGCTGAAGAAGGCAACGTCTATGCTTATAGCTGAGAAAGAGCAGAGCAAGCGGGAGAGAGAGAGTGCCCTGAATGAGAGATTACCTCCACTCAAAGTCTCTGGACTGACTGCACAAGAGCTGCAGGTAGACACAATCTATCACAGTACTGCCAGTAGTGTATGAGGTAGAGCTTTGCAAACATCCTGACAGTTCATAATTTCACAAAAATGTTCTCCTAGGAGCTCTGCAAAGAACTGCATCGCAAGATAGACACCGTCGATGACGCACGATACGACCTTGAAGTTAAAGCATCCAAAAATGAAAACGAGGTAGTGGGAGGTCGTGTTCACTTTTCAGTGCTGATAAAAGTTTTCTAAAAGGACTAACTCCTCCTAACTTTGTCTTTTAAGATAAAGTGCAGCAATACAGTATGTTTTGGGTTTAGCATCAATAACAGAATATGTGATTTAAAGTGGTTCGTATTAGTCTTGTGTGGAACCAGTGGTTGTAAGAAATATACCCAGACTGGTGTAGAGAACTACGGCTGATTTCTTTCTAGCTCAGATTGTAGATTCATAAAGGTCAGTCATATCAGCTGATTACACAGTGGAAAACTCTCTCGACTCCAAATCTGATCTGCTTGATTTGAGTCGACTTGACTCATTTGGACTGATATTTTTCACGACACATGTGACACATGTGGTTTATAGTTATGAATGTAATGAATGTGTATAGGGTGCAGTATGCTTTAAAAAAAAAATCATCTATCAATGTACTGTAATTAAATTAAGAGCAGAAATTCCATTTAAAAAAAAAGATAAATAATGATAAAATTCTAAGTTTGGTTAAACAAATTAAATAAATTTAAGTATATTACAAACTTTATTTATTTGATATAATATAATTTATAAATATATGATATATGAAAACCTATACAAGGCTAGAAACCTTTTTGAATGTGCTTAGGCTATCATACCTCCAAATAAATCTATATGTATATTAAAAAAAAAAAAAAAAAAAAACACATTATTCAATTAAAATGGAAATGAGACAAAATGCAAAGCCATCAAAATTGTTTGTTCTTGTAAAGCTGAGCCTTTTTTAAAAATTATTATTTGAACAAAAGGTATGCAGCTTTTATTGAAATATGTCATGAACCTGTAGGACATGGGTAGTTCAGTGGTTAAGGCATTGGACCATGTATTGTAAGGTTCCAGGTTCAAACCCCACTGACAAGTTGCTGCTGTTGGGCCCTTGAGAAAGACCCTTAATCCTCAACTGCTTATATGTTCAATTAAATAAAAACAGAAGTCACTCTGGGTACGCTGTATGCTGTAATGTACCTTGTAAAGCAATGCACACTTGAAATGCTTTTAAAGATACAAATATTGTATCTTATATGCCTTTTAGTGTAGGTGTGAAATTATAATAGTTTTTTTAAAAATTGTTTTTAATGTTAAATCATTGATGAGATCCATCATCTCATCATCATCCCATCATCTCATGATCTCCTCATCATCATCCAATCCAACAGATCCAGTCACTGACACAGAAGATTTGTGAGATAAAGGGCACTATGAACAGAACCAAACTGAAGAGGGTGAAGAAATCTGCTGACGATGTCCTGGGTGCCCTGACTGAATCCAAAATGTCATCGAAGGCAGATTTTAAAGCCAACCTGAAGACAGTCAAAAAAGAGGAGGAAAAGGTAAGCTTTAAGATGACACTACATGAGGAGATCTGGCTTATTAATGAGTTGTGTTTAAGTGAGTTTTTCTCATGGCGAGTCTCCTTCCAACAGAAAGAGGAGGTGACTGACTGGCGTAAGAACGTGGAGGCCATGTCTGGAATGGAAGGCAGGAAGAAGATTTTTAATGCTGGTCAATAAAAGGTTTTATAGATATAGAAGGGTCTTCTGTAAACATGTTAGAAACGCTGAGTGATTCATTTTGTGCAATATTGTCTCATAATTCAGCAACATTCACTGCAGTTTTATACCAAATTGATGTCATACTCAAGAACAAAGTGGTCTATGATGAGAAGACGTCTTTATGGAAACTAAAGGAAATCAGTGGAAATCTGTGCATATTCAATTTTATTGTATAGTTCTTTGTGATCTGTAACTTTTTATGTGTTTTTTATTGTAAAAGATGTTGGCCTTTGTGTCAAACTGATTGTTCTCAGCATAAATATATCCTATGTACATTTACTTCTTTCTGTTTGCAATGAAATACACTGTGTGCAGTGATCTGTTCAAAAGCTGAAATGAATCTGATTAGACATGGGTGAACTGGATGTAAAAAGGCAGATTTTGCAAATATTGCAAACGTTTCTAGTCACTTGCGAATACAACTCACAGTGTAATGGCATTCCACAATTAAATATCAGGCAATGTATTAATATTAATAATGGTGTGTAGATTTTTTTTTAATCCAGTGCTCTCATTTGAAAAAAAAAAGTTACAAATAGGAAATTATCTGAATGACTTCATTCAGAAAAAAATAGATTGTTGCTAAAATATAAATAAAGAATTTATAAAGATATAAAATAAAGATACAGTGGAACCTCGGATTGCAAGTAACTCGGTTTATGAGTGCTCCGCAAGACGAGCAAAGATTTTAAATAAATTTTGACTTGAAAAACGAGCATTCTTGGTTTACGAGGGCCGAGTTTTTTGACACCGACACACACACACACACACACACACACACACACACACACACACACACACACACACACACTCTCTCGCTCCGGCTTCACACAGACACACACACTCTGCTCTACACAGAAACTCTGCTCTGTCGCGATTCTTTTCAAAGGTAAGGTGCTGGTTCATTTGTTTTTTTTTTTTTTACTTTACAGCAGTGACCATTAGTCGCAGAGAGACGAGTTCATTCCGATTTCTTTTTTCCGTTGTTGTGTGTTTTTTGTGAAACTTAAAAACTTAAAAAGGGGAGGGAGGAGGAGTTTTACTGTGTAAGACAAAGCGAGGGAAGGGGCTAATTCCAAACACACACACACACACACATACACACACAAATACACGGCACCTGCGTGCACAAATGGAAACACTTATCTGTTGGGATTTATTTTAACTTTTTTTAAAGGTAAAGTGCAGGTTCATTTGTTTTGTTTTTACTTTATATATTGTATTAATTATTTTTCTGTATTTATTTTTTTGGGCTGTGGAATGAATTATTTGAGTTTTCATTATTTCTTATGGGAAGATTTGATTTGGCTTATGAGTGTTTTAGAATACGAGCCCGCTTCCAGAACGAATTATCCTCATAATCCAAGGTTCCCCTGTAATTGTATGAAACTACCCATGGGGTTTATTTTTTCGGTTAAAAGAATCTGAGCTATTAGAGGTTTAACATTTGGCTTGACATACAGTACAGTATATACCTCTAATACCTGTTAAGCCTTGCCAAAGTAAACTTCACACTTCACAAAGTTCAAATTATTTAAAACCGTTTTGCCATTTTGTAAGGTTTAAGGCTGACTATACTGTATGTTCATATGAATATTCACATGTTTTGGCAATGATACACTGTATGTCAGTAGTCATAGAGTCCTAGAAAGCATTTATACATGTAGGAAATAACAAATAACTTAGACACACAAGCCTTACATTCTTTTGTCCAATAAAAAGATAAGACTCATAAACTTGATTTCTGTGTATTGCTCAAAGAAAATCTATATGTATGTTTTAACAGGAAGTAGCAATGTCTGAGGTAAGTATCTACTGAGTCATGTTGAATTTCCAGGAAATACTTCATCATAAGTTTCAATGAACTTTTTTCAAGATTGTATCACTTCTTGTCTTCTTTCGCATGATTAATCTCAAGATCGACAAGTTAATTAAATTCCACTGTGTCTTTACAGCAATGATGCTTTTATACAACATTAAAAACCTCTAAGAGAGTGCAATTTTATTTTCTTACTAACGTCCTTATTTTATTAGGAACACTACTATAATATTTAATTACAGCAAAAAAAAAATTAAATGAATAAAAAAATTATTACAAAAATAAAAATATATTAATGAAGTTTTTGAAGACCAAATGTTTATTATTATTTAATTTTTCTGTCAATGTCATTATACGTTCTGAATTATTTGTTGCAGTTACTAAATAATAACTAATTATTTAGTTATTTACTAATAACTGCCAGAACAACACTGCTATTATACACCCATATTTTTACAAACAGAAACCCAAAATTTCTGCATCCCAAAGGTTGCTCCTTAGAGATTGTCTTAGCTTTCCTTCCGTCCACTAATGCTCAGAATTTCTCACTGGTGCATCTTGCAGATATATGGCACAGAAATTTATGTTGCAGTAAAATCAGCAAATAACATCAAACATAAGGCATGTAGAGTCCAAAGACATGCAGATTAGATGAGTAATTGGCATTGTCAAATTGTCCATTGTGTGAATGAGTGTGTGCATGTACTGTATGTGAGTGTGTGCCCTGCGATGGATTGGGACCCTGTCCATGGTGTACAGTACCCTGCCTCCTGGGATAGGCTCCAGGCTCCCTGCGACCCTGAATACAGGATAAAGCGGTATAAACTGTATGATGAGTGAGTGACAGTAATTCATACATTATTCTGTTTGTCAATGTACACTCTGAATAAATACATATATAACTAAATAAATAGTTTTGGCCTTTTAAAGCTTATGTTTGTAAACATACTTAATTACACATTTTTTTCACCATTATTTATTATATAAGTATATGAATTTAGTATATGTATTTAATTTCAGTGGAAATTCTGACCTTAATTTAAAGTTACATTTCAGGAATCATTTCTTAGGGTGTAATGTAAGAAATAATCATTTTTTAAAAGTTGACATTATAACAACTGAAAAATTGTAGTATTACGTTAATAACATTTGCCTTTTTTAGACAATAAATGACTGGGTGGGGCCATCACACCAGCCTTCGGTTAATAGACATACAGTATATGTCTATGTACAGTACAGTACTGTGTAAAGGTCTTGAGCTTCCCCTCATTTCTTCATTTTAAATTAAATCAAATTATGTTGGTTACATTAAAGAAATGAGAAAAACAGGTTCAAGTAATTCATCGGTCACTGTGTGGCTTAAGCAACAAAAAATATCCCTCTGAAAAGTGATGTTTGATAGATGAAGAGAGATGCACATACAGTATTAATGTAATCCACATGCTTGCAGTTTATTCTCTCATTTAAAAAAAAAGTCAAAGTCAAAAGCCAAAGTTAGGGAAACAGTAGATTTTAAGGCCAACCTCAAAACAGTCAAGATAGAAGAAGAGAAGCCAAAGGATTCTATAAAAACACTTACAATAAGAGTATGTAGCATGTATTCATGTAACATTATATTTAACTATATTTCATGTTATATAATAACTTACCTTATTTCTTAACATTTAAAAAGTTATATACAAAACCTGTAGATTTTTTTTTTTCAAATTTCTGTGCCAAAATTATTTCCAACTACTGTACATGTACTTGATGTTTGATTTATGATTGTGAACCTAATTTATTTACAAAATTTCTGAGGTGAATTCATTTATTTATATAAAAAGGAAATATTAAAAGAAGTCATTAAAACATCCTACGTACAATGTAGCCTAAACACATGAATGAGTTTTGAAAAACGAACAATTCTGTAGATTTATCCCCAAAAGCCTCCACTAAACTAATTACCGAAGCACAGTCACTTTGATGAATCTTAATTGATCATTTAGGCAATTAATAAACAAATAAATGTGGTCAGTTTACATTTGATATCATCATGTTTTACAGAAACATCAATTAGCAAAAAATTGCATTTGTAAAGTAAAATTAGCTCTCATTAGAGATGGAACTGTTATTCCCAAACCAGTAGGTGTCTAATGGTATCAGAGTAAAATTGACTGGATCCTTTTCCCTTATTTGTGTGGTGAAGTGTAACTCTAACTAATATTCTTTTCTCATCAGTGGTACACAAGATTAGCTTTGGAACTCAATTCTGAGCTTTAATCGAGTTTCACTTTGCTTAATGTTTTCCTCTATTACTCACAACACTGTTTGTCTGCTGGTTTCATGTGCTGCACACAGGATTTCATGTGCTGCACACAGGATCCTTCACAGAGTGATGCAGCAGCATTTGAAGTCAGTACGATAACTTTTGGAACAAAGATCCTTTTTTTTGGCATTTGGCTTCTGTACACCACTCCAGGAAATACTTCATCATAAGTTTCAATGAACTTTTTTCAAGATTGTATCACTTCTTGTCTTCTTTCGCATGATTAATCTCAAGATCGACAAGTTAATTAAATTCCACTGTGTCTTTACAGCAATGGTGCTTTTATACAACATTAAAAACCTCTAAGAGAGTGCAATTTTATTTTCTTACTAACGTCCTTATTTTATTAGGAACACTACTATAATATTTAATTACAGCAAAAAAAAATTAAATGAATAAAAAAATTATTACAAAAATAAAAATATATTAATGAGGTTTTTGAAGACCAAATGTTTATTATTATTTAATTTTTCTGTCTTCTGTACACCACTGCAATTAATTTGAAATGAAACACTCAAGATGTGTGTGAAATCAAGACTCTCAGCCTTAATTCATGGGGTTTGACCAAACTGTTATAGTCATTAACTATTTAGCAATTACAGCTGACTATATATTATGCAATTACAGCTGATTTTCATACACACACCATTTCTGTGGTCTCATAAAAAATGGAACAAATGGCTGGCAAGCAGTTGTTCTCTCATTACTCCATTATTAATGTCCTGGAGGACATGGTCCATTTGGTTTGCTTCACTTGAACTGTTAACAAAAGGTCCAAAGCTGTTTCTATGCAAGTGGCCATCATTTGCCTAAAAAAATAAAATTAAAAAAAGTTACCGATAACTGCATCTTATAATTGTACTACGTTCTGGAACTTTGAGTCTGGCATCACTGCCATTGAATGTTTCTGGAAATGGTGAAGAGCTGAAGAAGCTCATGCTCTTTTTAGGAGCTAACTGACAGAAACTAAAAACTTTTTATAACAATTTTTTATTTTTTAATCTTATTGAACTTGTTTATTTTTGCTGGCAATGTCCACTTATGAAATAAGCCAAAAAAAAAAAAAAAAAGCGACCATTAAACACCACATTAAGTAAGATATTAGCCACAGACACATTAAAACACACCTAAAACTTTTCATTATTTTTATTTTATTTTTAGCTATCATGCGTACATCAATTGTGTATATAAGACAAGCAAACCAAATGAACATAAGTGTGAAACACAGTGTGCATTTCCGTGTCTGAAAACTTATGACAGACAGAATTACTTTAGAAGGCATGAAAGCTCAACAGACTTGCGCAGTCAGATTAAGGCCAGTGCAACATACAAACGTTGCACAACTTTATATTTGAACCAGTAACAGGGGGACAAAATCTGCTGCCAGGTCGATAATGAGATCATAGCACATAGTCATGTTAAGTAAAGGGGCCTGTTGCCTTTGTCCAAATGTTATCAGTGGACATAAGGACTAAAAATAAGTCGGCGACAAAGGCTCGGTGATAATTCTTGACACCTCTGTCATGGACACGCTCCATATAGAGAGCTCACATTACAGTAAGACAAAGCTTCCACCTGTTTCCAAATGTCTACATAAAACCAGTGATTTATGCTGTTGAGATCCCAGATAAGCCACTTGTCCATGGTGCTTGGACATAATCACATTCATGCAATTCTGAATAATTAGCCTAATTTTACTGTGGAATTATTTAACATGTTTAAGCTCAAACAACCGAAAATCCAAAATGTACTGCATTTTTGGATTAATCTTTGACCCAAACCAAACCAGAACTTCTTCACCCACTGTATATAATATGCGTGTCTCACTTTTTGTCTCAGGGTATCACAATGTGCCAACAAATGTCCCTCATGGAATTCAGGGTCATCTCTTGCCACCAACAGGTGGCACCCAAACTCCAAACATCTCATCTCGTGCATGCTCTAAGTCTAATAAAAATTGTTTTATTACACCACTTAACTTGTGACTCGTGTTTCTTCAGCTATGCAGAATGACCAGCAGAATGTCCAAAGCAAAGGCGTCTATTTTTGAGGCGTAGTCGCATAGGTGGTAGAAACTATAAACGTGAAAGATTTCACTCTATCCACCTCCAGACGGTTTTGTGCTCTAGCTTGACGTTTCTGCCTCAAAAAAGGTACATCTTGTTTCAGTCTTTATCGACGTGTAATATGGCAGTCTTGCATGCCTGACACCAAATGACGTGTGCTTTGAATAATTCTCGAGAGTACTGTGCTGAGGGTATTCTTAAAGGCTTGTTCAGTGTTACACTGCTGGATGAGCGGGGTCCTCACTTATTCAGATGCCACTGAAATTGGTTGCGGTCCAGGCCGGTTTTAAGCTATGCTGAAAATCTCGAGTGCTATGTGAAGTAGACTTTCCATTGAAGACAAATGATAGTGTCACAGTGTTTTAAAACTCAAAAGACAGTCTATTCTCCACAATAATTCATCCAGGTATAATTTCACATATTCTTAGAGGTGCTTCATCATAATGTTGCTTTTTTCATGTATATGTGAAAGTTTATAAAATAAGTCTTGGTAATGATTTTCATCTTTAATATGACATGTTTTGTAAGAATGAAAAAAAAAACATGAAAAAACTGCAACCCTATTTTGAATGTTCAGTAATTTCAGCTGAATTGGATAGTGAGCTACAACACTACACAATAGCACAGAAATGCAATAAAGTGTTGGCTTGGAAATAAATGCAGCTTGAATGCAATACTGAAAGAATAAAAAAAAATGTTTGGAACGATTTTGCGTCATGTCTTTTTAAATTGCATTAAAACACATTTAAAGATGAGACTTTTGTTTGTTTGTTTTTTGGTTCAAAAACAGGACTCACAAGGAAAAATGTCTCAAGCGTAAGTATTTCATATATGCGCAAACAAATATGAACTTTGACAATTCTATAAATCTTTCTTTGACTTTAATCTTACAGTCTTAGTTCTGCCATCACTCCACCCCATCTCAGTCTGCTCAGAGAGGAAAAAATGCCATGCCTCCTAAAAATGTAAACATTAAAAAATTACATAGGAGAGTAGAATGAACACTGGGCATAGTGGTTACTAGCTAACACGATCAGCTGAAAAACTCATGAGAGCTCATTACAAAAAACAACAACAACTACAAAAAAAAAACAGTTTAAGCAGAGTTTCAGGTGTTTCTAAAGTTATAACTTAGATATACAGAATATAAATGAGCAAGTGGGCAATGCTACATGTTAAAATGCTAAAACCATCAGCGGTCCAATTCTCCTGACCACTGGAGATTCTGGGGTCATACCAGGAGTAGGAGGTGGGTTCAAATAATTAAGAAAAAGAAAGTATGCCCCAATTTACACAAATACTCTTTTTTTTCTCGCATGTTCTAAACAAACATGGAACATGATGTGCAAAGCAATTGTAACATTTCTACCCCTCAGAGAAAGTCCAAAATGTCCTCCGGACGTCGGCTTGGGTTGAAGGTGAGTAGGAATAATTACACCTAAAATCTGGAAATGAAAGGGAGAAAGAAAGAAAGAAAAGGATCTTTGCAGGGATCTACATCATAAGATTGATGTAACTGATGAGGAGCGCTATGACACTAAAGTTAAAGTGTCCAAAAATGATAAAGAGGTATGGAGAAGTAATGATGAGATGGGGACTTTTAAACCATTATTTTTCTTGCATTTTAGTTTTTTTTTGTTGTTGTTGAGAAAGCCATAATAGCTAGGTTAAAAAAAATAAATAAATAAAAAACTGTCCCCAATTCAGCATGTTGCAGGATGGCAGTGTACAGTCCCAATCCTGTAGTGGCACACATGACAGGAAATACACCTTCAGTCGGTTCCAACATTCAGTGTGCTCCAATGATGCCTATGCCATTTAAAATAAAAAGATAATAACAATGCAAAGTGTAATTCCTGTGACAGATAGAGGAAATGACCAGAAAGATCATCGAGTTGAGGGGCAAGATGAAAAGGCCCGTGCTCTAGAGAGTGAGGATCTCAGCCGAGGCTATGCTCAGTGTCCTCCTGGGTGCCAAACACAAAGAGTCCTTCGACTTCAAAGCCAATCTGAAAACAGTGAAGAAGGAGGAGGAGAAGGTAAGACCAAACATCTGTGATATCTATCACTTAGAGCTCTAAGCTGCATCTGACAAAACTGCATCAATGTTGAACTGAGACTGCGGTGTTAATGCTGGGATGAACCAGTGATAAGGAAGGATTTCTGCAGCGCTAATAAAGGGGTGTGGAGTCAGTGCTAATTCAAATCAGGATTTTCAGTCTTAATGCTAGATTTTCTGCAGGACGTCCACAGAGACTGAATTTGCAATTTGGACTGAAAAATGACATATGTACAAAGATTTTAAACTGGGTCCCAGGGGGCCCGTAGCCTATTCCAGGAGACTTAGGGCATGAGGTGGAGTACATACTGGACAGGGTGCCAAGCCATTGGGGGGCACACAATACTCACACCCATACACTCTCATCGTCGTCTATACCGCTTTATCCTGTATTCAGGGTCGCGGGCGCCTGGAGCTTATCCAGGCACAAGGCAGGGCACACCCTGGGTGTCAAGCCATCCCAGGGAACACACATACAGTACACACACTATGGGCAATTTGGGAACACCAATTAGCCTGAACTGAACGTCTTTGGACTGGGGGAGGAAACCAGAGTACCTGGAGGAAAACCACCAAGCATTGGGAGAACATGCAAACAAAAGCAAAATTGAACCTGGCCAGGACTCAAACCCAGACCCTGGAGGTGCAAGGTGACAGTTTTAACCACTACACCACTGTGCCGCACTATCTGGAACTGAGTTTAATTCATTCCTTACCTATTAAAATGTAAACAATCAAGATCTGTCTATATCCAATACTTAGATTGGAGATCAGACTTGAAAACCGTAAGTGAACTCATGACTTTAACACTGACTTAACTTAAATTTTTTGTGACATTGCATAAAATGAGCACATTAATGTAAACTATTATTTGAATAAGAGCTGCCAATACTGTTGTAGCTCAATCAACACTGTCTGACCAATCAGAATTCATAACTCAAAAGCACCATGATAGAAAATCAGTGGAGTCCAATTACTTACGGAAATTGTGAACACAATGGCACCATAAAACACTGATCGGGGGAAATAAAACAAAACATCACACCAAAGCTGAGACCCTCATTTCTGCTTTGGCCATAACAGAAGGAGAAGGTGACGGACTGGCGTAAGAACGTGGAGGGCAGGAAGAAGCTGTTCGATGCGGGTCAATAAAAGGTGAATACGGCTTATGCTCAGATGTAAGAGACTTTGATAGGAATGTCTTAGGAACTCATAAGACATAATAATAAATAAATAAATAAATAAATAAATCACAGTTGTGCCGTGTAAAGTTTCACTTTGTGTACTGTTAATTTGAAATGTTTATTTTTTTGACATATTCTATGACTCTCTACAGCTTTTCTCTGCAGTCTCCACAGCTACTGACTGAGAGCTACATGAACATGATGATGCTGAAAATTTGAGTTTGAAGAACTTAAGTATTTAATTCTACAGTGATGTGAAATAACATAACGCATTTTTGTTTTCTTACTTTATTATACAATGAGAAATAGAATTGTTTATGGTTGCATATACTGCATTTTGTGTACGCATGCTGTGTAGTTTATTGTCGAAATTTTACAGTATATATAGACATATTAAAAGTATAAAGTCACATGTGGGTGATGCTATGGCGTCTGGTGTTCTTGTACATTTTGAAAATTAGACACTGCAGTTCCTGTTCCAACCTACTGATGGTGGCCTAAACCCACTGAGTAAATCCAGCAGCACGTTCGAGTCTATTAATGTTTTCTTAAGAAGCTTAGACTGAAGCAACTGAACAATTTGGTTATTTAATTTCACAAGAAATTATATCTCTTCTAACATTAAACTTAATGTTCTATATACAAAAGTGAACTGTTCCACTAACCTTGGGATTCAAATCTCCTGCATTTACATTGGTCCCTTGCTTTTGAGTTCCTTTTTAATATCTTTAACCCATTAGAGTTGTGTTGTAATATCCACACAGTGTATGAGCAGCTTTGAGCCACTTTGCTGACCCTTCCTCCAGTTAACTACTGTCTAGGTCATTATTCACAGACAAGGCCCTGCAGAATTTCTGAGCTAGAACAGTAAGTACCAAGGCTATTTTAGTGATCCACTCATAAGGGCTCCGGACTCTATAAATATGCCACCTTTCTTTGTTCGCACACTCTGAAGTCATACGTCTGGTAAGTCTGTAAGTCTTATCTTCATGTCTGAGTCAAGTCTTAATTGGGGCAGGATTGAGAGTCTGCAGGGTGATCGGCTGTATACAGCACAGTTTAGTTTGCTTTCTGCATAATAAATATTATCAACTCTACATACATCTCTACAACTCTTATGTTGTAATTGGCACATTTTTACATGTTTATTTGTATTTAATAGCAGCAGGATGAAACATGATGCACTGTAATTTCATTGGTGAGCTACAGGATGTAACAAAAAGGCCATTAATAAGAATAATAAAATTAATTGTTTTATCCGTTAATAGTAAATAAAACAATAAAAAGAAGAGGAAAACATGTCTGAGTCTGGGTGAGTATTTCCAAAGAATTATTGTTTTTTCTGTTTTTTTTAATTACTTCATAAGTACTATCTTAGTAATTGTCTATATTTCTGTATGCACATATATATTTATATATTTTAACTACTGTATACATTTTTTCATTGCTGGCCAGAGTGGTGAGTAAGAATTACAAGCTTAAACAATATTTTGATTAATTATTAAAGCCCGTACCACAAGCAAGTTAATTTCGCATCCTTTCTATCTATATATTGTGCAACATTGCTCTCTTTATTGCTTAATGTGCTTTTTATTTCAGAAGAAACCAAAGCCAAAGATTTCAGCATCACGGCGTTTATACTTAAAGGTTGGTATTATGCAATATTTCAGAGGTTTCTAATATTCCGGGAGTGATTTTCTTTGAAAACGTACATAACTATAAAAACATACATAACTATTATTATTATTTATTTATTTATTATTTATTTATTTATTTATTTATTTATTAATATTATTATTATTTCTAATCAATGGGTACTATTACACTTGCTGTCACAGATCCATGATTTACTGACATCTTTGTTTTTTTAAACGGGGTATCTGCACCTCTCCATTTAACCCTCCTCCAAACTGGAATTGGGCCATATACAGTACATTACACGCACCCACACACAGCTATAAATATTAGTATATTATACATTTTTAATAATTATACGTATTAATAATTATAGAATAGTAGTGTTTAAACAAAAAATGTCCATGATTGTAACATTGCTTCATTACATCTGTCTTATAATTTTTATATGTAGATTTATGTACCAAAAATTTTTTGACAACAGACGATACATGATTTGGTTGGGTCAGAAATTTAATTTCATGATTGGACTGGTTTCTGTGATGGAGTTTTTCTTTTGCATTAAGTCTATAATAAGTCTTTTTTTTTGTTTACATTAAGTCTATTTTCTACATTAAGTCTACTAGATGTCTGACTTCAATTACATACCTAGTGGACTTAATACATCATACTGTATCTAGCAAACACTGATTTTAATAATACTGTACTAGTTCTATATGGAATCTTCACCAAATTCCTTATGTAGTGGGAATTGTGATAATTAAACCATAAAGCCCGTATTTTCATTCATTCATCCATTCGTTCATTCATTTAAAAAAGCAGTAAAAAAAAAACAATAAAATATTGTACAAATTCAAATTGTGCCTTCAGAACATTACACTTACAACAATCAGTTCTTATTTGTTACTGCAGACTAAAATTCTGAAGAAAGCTAACACTTTGCTGGAGGAGGAGAAGAATGAGAAACAAATCGAGAGAGAAAAAACTCTCGGTGAAAGACTACCTCCTCTCACACTGAGTGGCTTATCACCGCAAGACTTACAGGTGCCTGTGTTCATCATTCATAAATTATAAATCATATATAAATCACATATACACAGTTTATCAGAATGTTCTCTATTGCTTACAGTGTTTTTTTTTTAGTTTCTCTTTTTTCATTTCATAGAATTTGTGCAAAGAACTGCACCGCAAAATTGACACTGTTGATGAGGAACGCTATGACAATGCAGCTAAAGTTGCTAAAAGTGAAAAAGAGGTGATTTCTGGTATAACTTTTACGTTATTTTCACATCACTGAATACTCAATGGGGAGAAAAGTAACAGGTGAACTGTGATGGTTTCTAGATAAGTTTAAGGTTTCAAGATTCTAATGTGTTCTTATCACAAAAAGGTCTCTGATAGTGAACTTTTTGTGATGGACTGTGATTTAATAATAAACCTACTGGGCTTCCGTCATTCTCAAATGAGTCAAAACTGCCCAGGCTTGCACAGGCTTTCTGCATGAAAAAAAAAGAAGAAAATACTCATGTAGTTAATTTATTGTTATCTTGAAATAACTGGTGAATAATTTCACTACGAGAAAACATTTAATTTAATAACTATACTTTGGATCTATATTACATCCTTTAGGTTTTAATGAAAAGTTTTTTTTTATTTTTATTACCTCCATTACTTTTAGCCATTTCCATTGCACACTTTGGTTAGCATGTTAAAATTTCTTAAATATCCCAGGTTAATTGAAGCCTATAAACATAATGCAAACTCACTTTAATTTTGCTTTAGATTGCCGAATTGAGCCATAAAATCTTTGAACTGAAGGGCAAAATGAAGCGACCCATCCTGAGGAGAGTGAGAGTGTCTGCAGACGCCATGCTTGGAGCTCTGCTTGGCTCCAAACATAAAGAGTCCATTGACTTCAAGGCCAACCTTAAAACGGTCAAGAAAGAAGAGGAGAAGGTGAAAGTTGATTGTTTTGTCTACAAAATGGAAAGGTTTTATGTTTTAAAGTAGTTCAAATATTTAACTTTTTTTTTTTTTTATAGAGAGAGGAGGTTACTGACTGGAGGAAGAATGTGGATGCCATGTCTGGTATGGAAGGCAGAAAGAAGATGTTTGCTGGAACAGCATCATAATACTGGAAAAATACTGGATAAATCCAAATAAATATATTGCACCCATTATGAATTGTAAGTCCACTGTGACTAAAATGACTTCAGTTGAAACACATAAAGAATACATTTGTGTATAATATTCTATTATTATTACATTTGTACTGTATAATAATGATTGTATTATAGCAAAATGTTCTTTATATGGGAGACCCTATTAAAATACTATTTCCTTAAAGTTAATTTTGATGATTCTTCAGAACTTGAAAACAGTTGACACAGCAATTCCATTCAGTTTAGGTAAAACACTGTTGATCCTATGGACATATACTGGTCCTATGGTCTCTATATGAGGCAGATTTGCTCTTAACACCCCTTCCCCAGTTTAATATTACTATATATTGCATAGTATTAGAAGGTAGAAAATTTTGTAAGATTTAAAGCTATCGTTGTTTTAATATCAAAATTTGGCTTTAATAAGGTCATCTATCTCTATATTTGGCTCCTCGTATATTAAACTTCCGCGAGTTTTTGATTCTTTTTCCTACTTTTCGGCCACCGTAGTAAATTAACCCGCCTCTTTAGGTTAAAAGCAGTCTTCTCATTGGCTGAAATATAAATGTAGGGCCGGTTTTAAATAACGCTTTATTATCTATATTAGCACACTACCCAATGGTCAGTGTTTGCACTCTAGGTAGTGCACTATATGAGTAAATATAGGCGATTTGGAGTTGAACCCTGGTTTGTTGCCAGAGGTTCCAGTATAACCCGTATATGGTTGCTAGTCTTACTGAACGTCAGGACTCTGCTCCGGTGAGCAACGAAACATTTTATAGCTACTTCTGCAGAGGCAGTCTTTTAATATATTACCTGTTATTTTGGGTGAAAAGACTGGTTAATCTTATTTTACTACATTTAAAAAAAATATGTAGCTGGATAAAGTTAGCGGTTTGGCGTTCGGACGCTACAGTTGTAAATAAATGCAGCAGTAACGCCAACGGTAATGTTATAACGATAAACGAAATTTCCTCTCTCTCTGTAAGCAGCTCTGTGTTTAATATGTGTAAAACCATTCATTGCAAAGCTGTAAGAGTGGGTCAGGTCGCGGAGCGAAGCTAAGGCTGGTGCTTGACATTTAATTAGTGCCCCCTTAGTTCCCCCTGACCTTTCCTCTCCAGCATCTGTGCATTTTCTGATCCTGAAATACAGTCACACACATTTCACCTCTTACATACAGTCTCGTGCAAAAGTCTCGTGCAAACATATTATCTTTAGTACGAGTTTGGTTATGTATCATTATCATGTCTGCATTTTTATGTGCAAAACCTTTCACTATTCCCAAATCTACTTTCAAAATGACTAATATGTGCATGCCCGTAAAGAAAGCAACATATTACAAGACAGAACAGTATTCAGATGTAAACAAAATAATAATATTAATAATAGTGCCATCACCACCTGGGTGCACTACACAACCTGTGTGTTTTTTTTAGATAAGGCCTCCAGAAAGCCTCTGATGCTGGAGAAAAAGCGTCACACTATGATGTCACTCAATGTGATGTCACTTAGTCAAGTTTAAGGCGTCGTTACGGCTGAACCGTTTGAGATATCTAACATCCCTTAACAATTTTGCATCCTCAATGGCAGCAGATTCCATCCTGTGTGCTGATTTTCATGATGTTTTTGAGCATGTTAAGAGCCCCAAAAAGCTCCAGATGCTGGAGGAAAAAAAAATCATTAGAAAAGCAAGAGGGCTATTCCTACACCATGACTACATAGGGCTGATGTTATAGTACTTGTGCACTAATTATTTTTATTATTATTATATTTACGGCCCAAGCACTATAGGGTGCGCAGGACCGTCTTATTTTCCCAAGGATTTTTCCCCCACCTTTTTGGGATTTTTGGGGGTCGTAACATGCTTAAAAACTCATGAAAATTTGAAGGGCCACCACATGAGATTTGGCTGCATAGCTCATGCACCTTTAGAGCTCATTGAGTTGAACAATTTTCATCCTGGGCTAAACTCAACAGGAAGTCAGTTATTTTGAGTCGTTTGCCAAAACGCACCCAATCTCTCTCACACACACATCTCTCTCTTGCACACACTTATACACACACACACACACAAACACACTCATATCACACACATACACACTCACATCTCTCTCTCTCTCTCTCTCTCTCTCTCTCACACACACAGACACACACATACATGTAAAAACACACTCATACATCACGAATGTTAACACACACACACACACACACACACACACAGTAGACATGACAAATATTTAGGGCCCAAGCTGACATCAGTCCTATATAGTGTGTAAAGTGTGCAAGTTGTGGGGTGCACCCGGCGACGATGGCTTTTTGTAGGTCTTAACACGCTCAAAAGTCAAATAGGTTGTGCGGTGCACCCGGGTGGCGATGGCATAGGGTGCTTGGGCCCACTCATCGTTGCTTGCACCTATATATTTTTTATTGTTATTATTTCGGCTGCTCCCGTTCAGGAGTCGCCACAGTGGATCAAATGATCCGGCTAAAACAATTTGGCACAGGTTTTAAGCTGGATGCTCTTACTGACACAACTTCCCATTTTATCTGAGCTTTTGCGTAAAAATATAAAAGTTTGACAAGTGTGACAAAGTTACCAGAAGAACTCATATTCTTCAGCACGCTCAGTAAAACCTAATAGCTGTTTCACTTACTGTTCTGTGGCAAAAGTGCACACAAAATGCAATAAGAAAAGATGCTTTTGAAAATATTTCTGTATAAAAATAGAACTAACATCTATAAAGCGCAGTAAAGAGTAATAAAATACACACAGTCAAAATTTGGTGTGAAAACTTTGCTTAAAAATAATCAGTAGTGTTAGGGATGGGACTCACCAGTCACCTTGCAATACTATATTTACATGATACCTAGGTGTTGATTTGATTAAAATTGCAAAGTATAATGTTTTGATATTATCTTGATTTTGATATTACCCCCCCCCCCTTTGTTACAATTTCAAACCTTTAAAAATAGTTTACTGATTAATTAAATATAGCCCATTCCTATAACATTAGTTTTCTTAGGTAAAAACCAAACGCAGCATTTATGTAAACCATACAAACTTCAAATACAAGAGTTTAACATTTGAGTTCAAAATAAAACAAAAAAGCTACATTTTCCTTGAGCAGCACATATCTCTGTCATTCTCCATAATTATTATTTCTAAACAGACTCCTACTACACGGGGTGGAAGTAGTACAGAGCTACCTGTAGGATTATAAAGAAACGGCAACGTGTTTCCGTCCCCAAAGTCTCAAAACAAATCTTGAGAGTTAGTGTGCGGGGAGCAGGGAGCAGGGAGTGGTTTTCTGTTGCCAAACTCGGAACCTTTGTGCTCGGTAAATAATATATTCATCAGCTTAATATATGTTAAGCTGATGGCCAATCACACTGAAAACCAGTCAATTTTGTTCACTGGCAATCAACCAGTCCATTTTTATTTTAAATGTAAAAATATATATTTTTAAAAACAACAAAAAAACTTACAAATCTATTAGATACAATTTTGTGCAGTTTTATAGGAAAAATGTCTGGAGGTCTTACTGGGCATGCTTGAGAATATACAAGAGTCCGTCTCACCAACCACCATGCATCTGTATATATATATCTCTCTATATATTTTAACTCTTTCAGACTTGTGCCATACATCTTCCTAATGTCGAAGCACAAACTCTTCCTGCTGCGGCATGGTGAAGGAGCGTGGAATAAAGAAAACCGCTTCTGCAGCTGGGTTGACCAGAAGCTGAGCGAGAACGGAGTCCTAGAGGCTCAGGAGTGCGGCCGGATGCTGAAGCAGCAAGGCTACGAGTTCAACCGGATTTTCACCTCCATACTCAGCCGCTCGATTCAGACAGCGTGGCTCGTCCTGGGGGCCATGGGCCAGGAGTGGGTTCCCATCACCAAGTCATGGCGGCTGAACGAACGCCACTACGGTGCACTGATCGGCTTGAACCGGGCTGAGATGGCACTGAACCATGGTGAGGAGCAGGTAAAGCTGTGGAGGCGGAGTTACGACATCACCCCACCACCCATCGATGAGTCCCATCCATACTTTGCAGAAATCTACAATGACCGGCGGTATAACACATGTGACGTGCCCAAAGATGAGCTGCCTAAAACGGAGAGCCTGAAGGAGGTGCTGGATAGACTCCTGCCTTACTGGAACGATGTCATCGTTCCTGAAATAAAGAGTGGCCAAACTGTTCTCATTTCAGCTCATGGAAACAGCTGCAGAGCCTTGCTCAAGCATCTGGAAGGTAAGAAACCAGGTGTGAGTTCAGGATCTGACACTACAGAGACCCCTTAACCATGTTCTACACCATGTCAACAATTATACATTTATCTTTGTAAAACAAGAACATTCTTTTTTACTAGACTAATTATTGTTTAACAGCTGCTGAACACGTCTCTTAAAATTAGCTGTTAATTTTCACCGTTTCCTCCCACAGTCCGGAGACATTCAGATTAGATTCTTTGGTGTTCCCAAATTGCCCATAGTTTGTGAATGAGTGTGTGGTGTGTGCATGTGTGCCCTGCGATGGATTGCCACCGTATCCACTTTGTACCATGCCTTGTACAGGATAAGTGGTATAGAAGATAAAGATGCCAAAGAAAGCTTGTGATTTTTCTTGCAGCCAGCACTACTGTCTGAGCTGCCGTTAAAGGTAATGAAACAGCACCTTCTGACCAATCAGATTCAAGAACCTGTATAATCATAGTTAAATATCAAGTAAACATCCTAAACAAATCACAAGTAAATACCCTCAAAATAAATCTAATTACGTTGTAGGTCTAGAGAGGTTTGGATTTTTAAAAAGTTCTTATTTTGTATTTTTTTTTTATTTTTATATAACAGGTATATCTGATACAGACATCGTGAATGTTACACTCCCCACCGGAGTCCCGGTCCTGCTGGAGCTGGATGAAGATCTCCGGCCGGTGAAGCCTCGAGAGCTGCTGGGAGATCAGGCCAAAATTCAGGCTGCGATCAAAAAAGTGGAGGATCAGGGAAAAGTAGTTCCCTGAGAGAAAAGAAATTTAAAATAATATATATAAATATATATAAAATAATATATTTTAATGTGTATGGCAAGTAGTTTAGGAGAAATTCAATTCTAGCAAGTTCTTATAATGATGCACTGAACAGGAGAATAGTTACACTGTACTGTATATTCTTGTTTTGTAGTTGCTGTTTTTAGTTGTTTGTTTGTTTTTTGTTTTTTTTAAGCAGTTATTTTCCACAGTCTGATGAGGACATAATTAGGACGTAATTTTTTTTTGTATAGGACAAACAGGCACATGCTTTTATTCTTAATGGTGAAAGACTTATATAAATTGGATTATAATGGATGTATACACTGCATAACTATAGAAATAGGTTTGTGCTTAACCTTGGATGCAAATGATAGAGATTACTGGTCTAACTGGTCTGTACTGAAAGACTAGCTGTGCTACTGCCCTAATTAAAGGAGAGCCCAGGATCCACCTATGTTTACAACTTTTCAGGAATGCTTTTGTCTAACTTGGAACTGTTATCAGATTTAGAATTTAGAATTACTTTAATAGTTTATGCACATAAAGCTACAATAAGAAACAAGCTAGCTCTAGCCCAGCACTTTCTCTTGCTGCTTTGCTATGCTCCTCCCAGGCCGTCTCCCTCACACGTCTTTTTATCTTACTGCTGTTCCAGCGTCTGGAAGTGGAAACTAAAGCATTCACCTGGTGGGCATTAACATAATGTAACTCACTGTTTACGAATTGGTTCAGTTCTGATAGTCGACACCTGCAGCTAAGCAGTCAAGCAGAAATAATGTTCAATTGGAGTTCATTTGGAAATCCCTCTTTTCTCTCATCTTTCTCCATTTGCTCCAGGAGTTTTGATATAACCTCTTGATCTAAACTGAATTGTATGTGTGTGTGTGTTTTCACTTATTTTGCCTTCCTTTTTCATGTACTCCGTCTTAGGTATTACTGGAAACTAAGAGCTTGCTAGTCCTCCAGTCAAAAATGCTTACCAGGGTTGCCAGATCAGACTAACAAAGTCCCCACAAGGCAGTGCTAAAAATCTTTGGTCAGATTTGATTTGCATGTATGCATTACATTCATAATTACAAGTGACTTAAATCTGACTCTAATATGGACAGTCTGTCCTCTGAAACGACACGCATGCGCACAGATACGTCCTTGCTGGCGCAACCTGGTGTTAAAAATTTGTTTGCTCAAGAGGACGGCAATTAGTTAGTCAGTCAGCTGTATTTTTGTGGTCCAGAAGAAGGAAGAAAGCCAGACACGTCCTTTAGCTGTTTCTGGGATTGTGTTGATTCATCAACAGTCCACTCCAGACTCCCGCAAACTCACGAAACTTTTATGAAGAATGACAGCTTGTAGTTGTTTTGGGTGGAAACATAACCTGCTGATGTATTTTATTCAGAAAACAGGAGATTTTAAATGTCTCTGCCGTTTTAAATAACGACTCCTGCGTTCATGTGTGTTAGATTTTGAGAGGTAAAATCTGCACTATGAAAAGGGAATAGACTCTGTTTTAGTTACTGAGAACTCTTGCACCTTAAACATTAGCTAGCAGATACACACATATTATGTAGAACTCTCATGTAATGTCTTTATTTATTAGAACGAGAGTAGTTAGGGTTCAGATATATTTCAGCTTTCTTTAGCTTTCTCTAACTTGAAGTGAATGTTGAAGTCAAAGTCAGGTCTCTCTATGATGTCAGAAAGCTAAACAGGACACACACCAGGCCAAGTGTTTATCCTTGTTTTTGTTGTAAAAAAAAAAAGATTAGGTCTTTTCAGGCATTAATTCAAGCTGTTTGTGTGTTTTTGTTGTACAGGTATATTGTGTGGTTTTTGTGTCTCTGTAACTGTCTTGTCGCTGTACTGTGAGTTATAATCTGTTTTTCTTTTCTATTAAATGTGTAATGTATAAGAGTCAGTCTGTAATTTGGGGTACAATTAAGGGAAAGCATGTTAAAATATCACACAAACATTACATGCACCCCATGCTTTCTTTAGTTTTAAAATTGTCGTAATGTCACCAGATTGTCCATTTTTGCCATGAATGCCTTTACAGTTGAGCGTTTCTTGGTTTTAAAACAATTGATAAATACCACTATTTTTATATTTTATTTTAAAAGTATAAATACCAAAAAGTTTCTCATTTAAGTAATTTAAACATATCGGCATATTAATGTCCTCACAAATTCTGTCAGCTGCGTTACTCATACACACGTTTATGGTTTACAGATTTTTATGATCTTAATGAAAAGATTTTTGAATGTGACGTTACTATGTTACTTAGTACTTTACATAATCAGTCAAGGTAATGTAATGTTTAAGCTTTGCAACTAGCAGATAAGTTGCACTGAAGGAATTTACTAACGTGAACCATCATTTCACTTTGTGAAATGTACCCCAAATTATAAAATGATTTATAAGCTCATATTATATAATATATATATTTTTTTTTTTAAATAATCTTAATGTGTATTGTTCTCTACTGTACTCTACTGAATTATGATCTCCTGGGCTTCCATTGAATAATTTTCAGCACTTGTTTAAAAAGAAAAGAAACGGAATTTACTTCAATATATAATTGTCATTATATCACTTGGAAGTGTAAATGGAAAATCCAGGTTGAATAAAGCTAGTTGTCCCAAATGTGAGTTCAAGTGTTGCAGTGTTCCATACCCATGATCATATGCGAATTATTACCAGAAGGAGGTGTAGCTTTGCTCTAATGCTCCCTGAAAATATGTCTGCATTGAAATGTTTTGAAATAAGAATTTTATGTTTTTACAGAAAGCATTTACAGCACATGGAAAAATCCCATGATATGTACAACAGCGAGAGGTATATCATGTATTTGTTTTACTTGGCCTGTACTGTAATGGCCGTGATTCATCATGTCAGGTGAGTTTATTCTCACATGTACATGAACCGTGTTGTATGGGATAATGACATGTAAACCCTGTAAAGCTTCACTGTTTGGAATTTCTCTTCATATTATTTTTCCATAGCTACACATCTGTAATTCAGCCTTTTGATGCAGATCATCATTATTATTAATCATTAAAAATATACAGTATTTTTCTTCCCCAAACATATGATTTCATATTGGAAGGGTTGCCAGGTATGTGCTCAGAAATCATCCTGTGGATCGGTGGTGCAGCAGTCTTACTGTGTTTTCCTTTTAATTCTGTAACAGTCTGAAATGGAATCGAATCATTGTTTTATTTTAAAAAGATTTATTCTACATTTATGCTCTCTAATAGAGCAACAAAAAAAAACATGGTAAACTCTAGTAGTTAACTAATCTTTGTAGACAAAATGGCCTAGCTAATTTAACTTCCTTAAGCAGCCACACAAGCTTACAATGGGGAATTTGCAAATGCCAAATAGACTCACGTTCATGTCTTTGGACCGTGGGAGGAAACGCGGGTATCTGGAGGAAACCCACCAAGCAATGGCAGAATATGCAAACTCCACGCACAAAAGCGGGAATTGAACCCTCATCCCTGGAGGCGCATGACTAAACTACCATGATGGTGGCAACACTGACACAAAAACATTTCTGAGCCCCTCTTGTGACTGCAGTACACTTTTTAATGCCGCCCATTCCCATGTTAGTGACTCAATCCAAATTATGAGGGCTGGAACGAAATTAATGCAAAAGTGGGTTGACCACAGTTCAAATTGGACATGGATGGATTAATTCTTGCACTGTACAAGGGTATTACTCATCACAAGCCATGCATTTCCACCATCATTGAACCGAACTCTTGAATCCTCTTTGTAAATCCCCTTGATGCTCACTGCGTGGTTTGTCTTCAGCGCTTGTTTCCCTTTCTTTAAACTTCTTCATCCATGTGCACATTGCTCTCGTCAGTGGTATCATCTCTGTGAACATTCTGTAGTACAGTCTGAAACCATTAACTGCAACGAAGAGGATTTGAAAGTTGGTTCACGGGTGGCACAAATGCATTGTTTGTGATTCTTTCAAAGAGGAACTTTAAATAGTGGAAGAGTTACTCTACCAACATATGCAACTCGAGCAACCTAGATCAGTTAATAAAAATAGTTATGCCGACTATTAAAGTTCCTAAAATAACTTCTGAGAAATGCGTTCTGTTGTATGTAAATTGCATTGACCTTAATATCGTCTATAATATTTTCCATAGGTTAAATGTACTTTATAGGACTTTATGTAATGTATTTTGTTTACATTATATGCCGAGACAACTGCTATTTTACAATGGATGTCTCCAAATGATTCATCAAAGGCCTGGTGTGGCTGGAGGGTTGTTTTCAGCCACACCTGAGAGTTGAGGAAATGGCGAGACCAACTGATAAAACGGGTGGATTCAGGGGCGGCTCCTGCTTTGGTAAGATGAAAACCGTCAGGTATGCCATGTGCAAACAGGTCAAATGAAACACTCCTGTAAGAAATGGCGCTATTTCTACAGTAGGTTCATATGCAAAATGTGTGGGATTAACCGGTTTAACTGCTTCGTATGAGATTTTTTTCCCCCCTCATGCCTAATCTCTTTTATTAAAGCATGTGTTAAGACAACATGATGAGGGATTTGATATATCAGAAGGTTTCGGATACTGTCACATACATGTCTACTTCAATACTGAACCTAAAGCAGGACTACAGTTGATTCTTCAAAAATGCGCATTCTAAATCACATCTCTATCAAAACCATTGCATGGATTTCAAAAGTAATGGTTTATACACTGTACAGTAGCAAGCAGCAACCTCATTCCCCTCTCATCTGTTTCAAACACCCAGCATTTAGCATCCCCAGTATATTAATCACTGTTTCTCACTGGTTCATGCCTAAAGTTAGATGTTTTTATTTAATGCTTGAATGATTCAGGAGTCACTGCGCCGCTTAACAAACAAAGAACCTTTCTCTGAAGCAGAGACTGCCCTGAAAATGAGAGCCAAGAACATCCTTTAGGAACTATTCCTGAAGAGCACAATGAAAGTAAAATATGAAGAAATGAAGCATTCCTTAAGACTTTTCCACAGTACTGAAAGACTAAGAAGCGAATAGTACTTGCTTAAAAATTAAATGAAATTAAACGAATTAAATGAAATTTGATTTATATAGCACATTTACAGTAATAATGGTCATTGTCTCAAAGCAGCTTCACAAAATGAAAAGAAAATGATGGAAAAGTGTATGAGTGAGAATTACAGTATGTGTACAGTATAAATCATAATGCTCAGATTGTCCCTGATAAGCAAGCTTGAGGGTGACGGTGGCAATTAACAACGCCCTGAGATGGCAATAGGAAGAAACATTGAGAGGAACCAGACTCAACAGGGAACCCATCTTTATTTGCGTGATATCCGATAGTAGGAATTAAGTCAAGTTAAGTCAGCCTTTATTGGTCACACATACAGTACATTACTGCACAATGAAATTCTTTATTCTTCGCATATCTCAGATTCTTGTTAGTAGGCCATTTTTTTACAGCGCCCCTGGAGCAGACTGGGTTAAGGGCCTTGCTCAAAGGGCCCAACAGGAGCAAGCTGGCGGAGCTGGGGCTCGAACCGCCGATCTTCCGATCCGTAACGCAAAGCCTTAACACACTGAGCAGGGCAATGGTGGCTCAGTGTGTTAAGGCAGCTGGACCTTTGTTTTAGGCAGCTGGATGTTCAATGAAACAGAAGATGTCTAAGTTAACATGGAGTCCATTTCGGCACCAGTCAGGCGTGGGCAGATGGCAGAGGGGATCTCGATCACTGGGAGCACTGGGAGCAGCATGTGTAGATCCAAACCATCACGAAGCAGAATCCAGGTGGAGGTGGTCCTTCTTTGGATACCTCAGGTTGCTTACAGGGTTGGCCTCTGTCTACTGGAGCTGGCACAATCTCCAGATGCCTTGGGATGGGTAGGAAAAGAAAGAACAGGAGGACAAGAATTAGCATAGCTGCCAATCATGACATTAGCAGCAGCAGATGAGAGATGTACTGGAGTACGAGGTTATGGAATGAATTATGTGTATAATGTCACCATGTGACCAGAATTCTTTTTTTTTTTACCCACCGCCCCATGTGTAAAAACCTGGACATTCCAGTGGTATTACGACAGTGACTGCTACTCAAGAGACATACACACAAACACTAGTTTCAAAGCCCCTGACACACTATCATGCCAAAACCAGGCTGTATGTGTCAGGTACATAAATGTCTTCATACAGCCCCTGTTTGAAAAGTAGGGACTGTTGAGACCGTTGAATTCATACACAAAGCGTTTACCATAAAGCTGGTGTTTACATGAACATTTTTTCACCTTAAACATGTCCTGCAGACCTGAGCAGGAGCCAGCGGCCCTCTCTCACTTACCAAATATGTCCCAAAGGCACCATTATGGCTGTCTGAGAAATCGAAACTCAGGTCTTACAAACAGTATAAACTCACCGCTGCTCTTCCAAATAAAACATGATAACATAGTAAACTATGACTGTGCAAATTTAAAATAAACGCAACCATAAGTTATTTATTAATTATTTGTTAATACATTAATAAATAATTTATATATTGTTGTATGGATAAATTTAAAATGTAATTGATTTTTATAATAAACAAAATTAATATGTACATTCTGGATTCTTTTTCTTGCACAATAAGCGTTCAAGTCAAACTGGGATTTCTGGTTTACAGTATAATGGAAGGAATCTGTGGCATTTGCACCCCCACCAAACAGTCAAATGTACCGTTCAAACGACTAATAATAAAATAAAATTCACTCTGGGTGGGGATTCATGACACACTGAGGATTCTTTGGACAGTTTTTTCTTTATAATATGCATAATAAATTTTTTATTTAAACATCACCACTAGCAGTGGTACTACAAGTATGATGCAGTATTAGAGCAAAGAACCGTTCAATATTTAGAATAAATAAACATATACATTTGCCAACAAGTTACTTGTACAATTGTATTGTTCATAAAACTTAGCATGTGCTGCTGGGTAATTTCTTCTTTTTGTAATTTTTTCTTTATAATTTTTGAGAATATTACACTAATACAAAAAAAAAATTACATTAACATTAAACCCTCCTGTTTATAAGGTGGATACAGGAGGCTCTGCTTGGCCTCTGGAGTGTTCTGTGAGGTCCGACAGGAGGACATTGGCAGCGAATCCTATTGGTGCTGTAGGTTGCGAGGAGGACAGTCGTTTGCCCCGATAGTGCTCGACTGGATTGGGATCCGGGGAGTTTGGAGTCTGATTGAGCAGCACCATGTTTTGGAGCTTTTTTATTGTAACCAGAATTGACTTTTTGCCTATTTGTGCTGCAATGGCTTTTCTGTGGGATCGAACCTGGTGAGCTGTGCTTTTGTCCCTGGGGCATGGGTGAACCTTGCGTACCCATGATCCTGTCCTCCGGTGCTGGTGTATTAATGTTGTTCGGTTTCTAAACAAACAAAATCGGTAACAAAATTGCTTAATGCTGAAAGAAAGCCATCAAATCACAGGGAAATTCTTTCCATGATTTAATGAAGTTCATTTGAAGAGGTTTATTTATTTATTTATTTATTTTAGTGAATCTGGTGAGGGTGTTAATGTTAAGGCTGATCAAAACAGAGAAACAAAAAGTGCTTCTCTTTATGTATGTATAGTCTATTCCATATTTCTAACAGTACATATGTTATGCATTAATACGTATGTCTACAACAGAAGTCTAAAAGCCACTGATGACTCGTGTATGTTTCTAATATACTATATACTGTAATGGTTTTCAGTTTATTTCTTCAAATTTCTCCTCACATTATTATCGCATGACTTTGGACGGTTTAGATGCCACATTTTCTCTCACATGATCCACAATTTATCATCATTTCCACCAGCGTTTCTCCAAATTGAGACGGGTGTTTCGACGATTACTTTTTTTTCTCTCTCACGTGTTAGTCTGTGCACGCTGAAACGCACTTTCATCGGAACCCCACCTATTACACATAAGCACATTTTACACAGATTGTCATATGAACCTAAACATCCGTGTGAAATGCACTTTCCCCCCAAATTAACATTCTTTACTTCTTTCTTTACTGCCGCTGATCTGCTCTTTCGGGTTGGCGCGCAGACTTCGCTTCACACGAGGTACGAATGAGGAAGCAGGAACGAGTAGGAGATGTGGAGAGGGAGGGGGAAGAGGAGGAGAGGTTGCTAATGGAGACAGATGTTGGAGAGGCGGAGCTTCAGCCGCGCGCTTTATTTAGCGGGATTTGGGGAAATGCGCGCATGATCGCGTTCCTCATTAGCGCGCGGCTCAGACTGCACTTTCTCAGGTAAGAAACTTTTATCTGCACAGTCAACACCCCGATTAAATAACACCTGCAGTGCAGATTTCCATCAGAAGGAACTTTGAAAGTTCACTCTGGATGGGGATTTATGATTTTTTTTTTTTGGATAGTTTTTCTTTATAATAATAATTTAAAGAAATTCTTTAAATATCTAGAACAAACTTTTAGACATTTGCTCCATATTTCTGGCATAACATCTGTTTAGAGAACCTAAATGCTAAATCTGCTTTTTAAAGATATTTTGCAGTTTGTAATTTTACCTAATTGTTTCTAGTTTATGACAACACATTACGGCGTGGTGAAATTCAATTTTTGCAGCTTGTTAGGAAGCTGGATTCAGAGCACGAGGTCATGTGCAACGATGCATTGCTCCTCAGTAAGGGTTAAGGGCCGTGCTCAAGGGCCCAGCATTGCAAAGCTGCCAATGCTGGAGCCTGACGTCCTGATCACTAACCCAGATCTTATTAAGCTAGCACTGCGTCATGTATCCAAGTATTAACCAGGCCAGTCTCTGCTTATCATTCGAGATCAGATGCAGTTGTGTGTTTGTAGATACGTATGGCCGTAAATGGGAGTATGTGGAATGGTCAGTAGCAGATACATTTGAAACATCTGATCTCAGGATCTGATGAAGCATTAGGGGTGGTTGGACGTAGGATGTGAGGGTCGTCACTTACAGATGGGGCAAAAAAATCGCTTGCTGCAGTGTGTGGCATTAGAGGCCAAATTCATGCACTCAGAAATAGTTCAAAGTCTTTTTCAAGTATCGGTGCTCTAAATTGTATAGAACTTTTAGTGGCATTCAAACTCAATGAGCTGAGACTTTAATAACCAGTTTATGGAGCAAAATCAGTCGGCAGTGTAAAATGAAAGGAAGATGCAGCATGACAAAACACTAGGATTCACTTTGAGGACAGGAAAAAAAAAGGATGGTGATTTATCATAGTATTATTTCTCCTGCCAGCTGCAGTGGTTTGTATTTTATACTAATTAATAGACAAAGGTGTCTAGCTTGTGATTGCACTCAATTGGTTTAAGACCAAATGGGTTTGTCATGTTTGGCATCTTTATCCCTGCTAATGTAAAACAGTAGCAGCTATGTTTGATCATATTAGAGAATACAAATGTTGTAGAAGCTTCTTCACTGTGAAAACAAAAAGAAAGAAAGAAAGAAAGAATTGTGTGTACTGTAATTAAAGGCCCTCATTGTCAGATACTACAGAAATTACTTAATTATTTAAAATGTGTGCTGTAGTCTTTATATAATAATAATAATAATAACAATTATTATTATTATTTTTTATTATTATTATTATTAGTTTTTTTTTTTTTTTACAATAATGCCATTTACATTGCAGTACAAATACAATACAAAATGCATTTTATGGGATTAAATTGCTGTATAGTAGCAAAAAGTTGTATTTTAGGTCACTAAGTAGCTAGCCAACTATGCTAGCCAGGGATTAAACCAGTGTTAATTAGCTAGTTATATTAATATTATTTAGCTGTTAGTGGTTAAGGTTTAAATGCAGGAATAAGAGTTTAGCTTATTATCATACAGAGTTTTCAGGTAAATTTTAGTTATAATTTGTGTTTAGATATTTTAGTAGCGACTTGCAGTAATATACTGTAGAATACATATTTAAGCTAGTAAGCAGTTAGCTAACTAGATGCTAATAGGTCTGCTGTACCGACTTTGCCCAGGTTTAAACATTGCTCTGTCTGATTTGGTGATATTGTTGAAGTGATTCTTTTTTGAAAATAGAGGGGATATGATGGAAGGGTTAAACCATAAAACCCAACACAGCATGAGGATTAAAAAAAATATATATATATATATACTGTATATATGCACTTATGCGGTCTAAAGAAAGTTATCATTACTTTCATAACGTATAAATCGAAACAATACCAGAATATGGAAACTCTTAAAATCTTAAAATCAATCTTATCATTTTGATTCATACACATTCACATTGCATACAGACTTACTTCTTTTGATTGTGTAAAGCTGCTTCGCGACAATGTCAATTGTTAAAAGCGCTATATAAATAAAATTGACTTGACTTGATAAAATTGACTTAAAATGATCACATTATTATTATTATCATTTGGTCATAAACAAAAGTGTATCTGTGCTATTTCCTTCCCCTGTGACACATTTTTTAGAATTTTTTCCTCATTCATGTATAGTTGCTTAAAATGACATAAAATGCTGTTCATCAAATTGCCTGGGCTGTGCTGAAAAATAGGACATGCCACTCTATACTGCACATCCCTGAGCCCTGTATATGCTTATTATAAAACTGCAAAACAAAAAATGACTAAAATACTCTGGGTTTTAAGAAATATGATGTTCATGATGTGTTGCTGACGCTTTATGCAAGTGGCACAGGGGGAAAAGTTTAATATCTCTGTGGCTGAACACAAAATTGGATTTAGTGATTAATATACGTTGACATCACTCTATTTACTCTACTCAATTCTGCTTTACAAATGCATAAATATGTTTGTGGTTTATAATAAGAAAGGGAAATGTCTTAAAATGTCCCAATGCTCTATTATCCTTAAAATGGAGAAGAGCACGTCAACTCTTTGTAAATGAAAAAAAAAAATTAATGGATAAATGATGCGAAAATATTAATTCAAAGAAAAAAAATTGATTACAAAATCATAACTGAATGAACAAGCTGTTACATCACACGGTGATTTTAGTGTGAACGGAGATCCATCGAGTGAAGAGACATTAATGAATGTAAGGTTTATGATGGACTGGAGCGCTTTCCCATTGTTAAATTCTTGTCAGGGTTGTTGTTTCCCATAATTATAATAAATTCAATGTTTACTTTTCAGTTTTGGAGGAATCAAGTGAAAATGAACTTATGCTTGAGGTGTATTCAGAAGAGAAACATTTAGTACAACTACAGTATACATGCAGTATAAAATGTAAAAATTTCCCAGCATGAATGGGTTTCTCATAACGCACACACGTCTGTACAGCAGTGTACTGTATATGAATCTGTAATTCACCAGCACAATCTTTTATTGCCGAAATGAGACAAATCGTTCGCACATTTTTGTTACATGCTTTTTGTTCAGTTATGATTTTCTATGTCCTGATACAACGCCACTAATCAGACTGCTGCTCAGTGATACAGTGATGCTACAGTATTCTACATCTGGTTAATGAACGAGTTAATGAATGATCTGGATTAGAATTAGAGTACAGCACTCCTGAATAGTGCCCAAGCACAGCCTAATCAGAGCTGGCACATTTAACCTGCCTCAATCATGAGGTCAAAACAAGCCGAGCCCATCTTTTCTTTGGGTAGGTCCACCGAGTAAGCTCTGAGAGATCTGCAGATGTTCATTGAGTAATAAAGAAAACTTCTTTGAGGTTGAGTCCTTGAAACAGTTCCATTCTAGCATGCTGTTTATCATACACTAAGCAGGCGTCTTACAGTGGAAAACCTTTGGAGCTGGAGTACTGTCATGCCAAGACAGGTCCTTTTCCTTAGATGGTATAAGCCACAGGACTGGAGGCCTTCTGCAGCAGAGTGCACTAGCATGTCTGGCTGTGATCAATGCTTCGTCTCCCAGGAGACAGGGAATGTGTTGCATTGCAATTAGGGTCTCTTGCACAAGCATCCTGGTGCATTCGGGAGAAATCTGAGTAAACTGAGTAAATTGTCCTACTTTACTAGAGAATCACTAGCACATTGAGCAGTAACAGACTTTCCTGGGTGTTTCTCTAAACGTAAAAGAAATATATAGTAAAGCAGAGAGACTGCACAATTTATGCCATCACTGTATTGTGCATTTTAATGCACGGGTAGGGGGGGGGGAAATAAATAAATAAATGGAAAATTCATGCACTCGTGAATACATTGTCATGACTCTTTAATGTATTCTATTAAAGAGCCATGACAATGTTTTCCAGTTAGGCCAATATATATATATATATATATTCATGGAAACACATTAGGAATCATTTTCATAAAGGAATTGATCACCACATCGTGTGACGTAATCAATGCTGAATGATGTTGAAAGAAATATGATGCATGTCTACTGGGCATATGATGTACATATGATGTATGTCTGATGTTACCATGATGATGATAGCATGTTGCTGATTGATTCTACTTGACTAACTATTGTCTGAAATGTTCATCTGTTAATGGAACTGGAAAGTGGGGTTGTTTGCAAGTGTTTGTGTATCAAGAGTGCAGTAAGAAAAATATGTATGAATGCCAATATGTGATTAAAAAAAAAAAAAAAAGTTCCTGCCTGCCAAGAAAAATGTAAAAAGCCCCAGGCGGTGGTGTATAAATTGAAGCAAGCCTTGGAAATATTTATCACACTACTACAGTGTGTGCCATTGCAGATTAAACATTACAGACCGGAGAAAGGAGCTCCAACGCTGAACGCTGAGCTGCACAGCTCTATGCCTAATTCCAGAAATACTTCACTTAATTCCGTTGGCTTGAGTTAATGGACTTTGCCATCCCATTAGTTTTAAATAATTGCTATGGTTAACTACTGATCCGAGGATTCCACTGTTCTTGGGCGTAACCCTTAACCGCATGCCCCATACAACCGAGCCACTGCACCATTGCCAGAAACAAGTCCGGTTAGTAAATGGTATGGTTGTGACTGAAAGAGCATCTGGCATAAAACCTGTAACAGATCTTATGAATCTAATCTAATCTAATAAGATCTAATCAGATCTAATGATCTGATATGGGCACCCCTAGGATAAAGAGACAAAGCCTAGGAAAAACATGTACCAGTAAAGTTCACGGGGACTAGAATTGTGCATCTAGACTGCGATCACATAAATCGACAATGGGAGGCACGGCACGGTCCTGCACAAAGAATCCATGACTTTTATTAATGCATCCTTAGTAGCTGCCTGGACAGAGATTTAGTGGTTTAAAATGAGTCTACTAGCTATAGTATATTTTGTCTTATCTCTATTTCATGAAATAAATCCAAAAATATTCCTTCGAAAATTTAAACAGGCGCAATTTTCTAACAGAGTAATTTTGCTTTATTTAGCCGAATATAAACAAGCTGGTAGCCTGATTGTAAACCCGCATCCAAATGCAAACACTGAAATAGATATTTGGTATCCTAAACAGATACAGATACGTCGTTACACCCCATTGTTATAACTATGGATAAAAGTGTTTGACAAATGCATAAACATGCATGCAATGATCAGTGAAAAGAGCAAAGCCGAATGTGTACGCATGCATTTACTGTATATATGGGTTGATTTGTTTGCAAAGAAGAGGGAGCTTGTTCATTCAAACAGTCATCAACTAGTACAAGGTCCAGGTGCACAATAAATACCAAAGCTTCTGTATACGAGAATATCCCACCAAATTAGGGACAGACCTGTTCGGCAAAGAATTAGGCCTTTGTGCACAATGCTATCTAGCAAATATCGATTATGTATTCTTTATTCTCATGTATGTACAGTACTCACTCTTACTCATCATCTATACCGCTTCATCCTGTATTCAGGGTTGCAGGGGGTCTGGAGGATATCCCAGGAGACTTAGGGCACAAGGCCGGGGTACACCATTGCACACCAATCCATTGCAGGGCACACACACACATGCACCCACTTACACACTCATCCACACACTACAGGCAATTTGGGAACACCAAATCTTCAGATTGTGGGAGGAAACCGGAGTACCCGGAGGAAACCCACCAAGCACAGGGAGAACGTGCAACCTCCATGCACACAGAGACGGGAATCGAACCCGGACCCTGGTACCGCTACACCACCGTGCCGCCCTTGTGTATCGTAAGTATTTAGTGGATTTAGTGTGATTGTTAACTAAATCCCCTTCTCACTAACATTGACTAGTGCAAACCAAACTCCAGTGCAAGCACACGGCAACACGGCTCGAATTTGCCGTGGCCTTATATGGAGGAAGAAGTTCATCCAAGACATTCGAGACTTTATCAAATATCTGATTAACTGCTTGAGTTCCGATGATAAGTTACAACAGATCACATAGATCACTCTGATTATACGCTGGTTCCCGAAAGATATCATATCTATTTAGATAGAAAATGCACTTGAATATCAGCACGTAGTCACAGCACATCAGTGTCTTTGACCATGTTTGGTTATGCTTGTACACAGTGCAGAGCAACAGACCAAACAAAACCAGTCCTACTCACTTACTCCACTTTACTGCATGTCATGGATCCAAGCACTGTCATATTTTAGACCTGTGAATGTTGATTCTACGTGTCTCTGAAGGGGAACCCCAGGAACGGCATCTGGAGATGGAAGGAAAGTGATTTTTGATGATTCTACACTTATTGCTCCAAGGTCCTTTCAGATATTTAGGAGGTTATAGACCACCGAACAGGTGGTAAATGGAGAAAATTCTAATTTCAGATAGATAAGAAAGACGGATGTTTGAGGATAGTGTTGACTCAGATGGTTGAGGCTCTGGTTTGGTGATTAGAGCATTGGAGGTTCAAGCCGTACCACCTCCGAGTCGCCAATGTTGAGCACTTAAGGCTACACCTCACATAAAAACGGGAGGGTTGCATCAGAAAGGGCATTCGGTGTAAAACCTGTCCCAGGTCTTTGCGGATCAATAGATCTAATATGGTGACCCCCTTCTTTGGTGTGGTTGCTCTTTGGTTTAACTCTGCACCTCTACCCAAGTCTGGTTGAGCCACTAATTTGCCGTGTGCCACATAACCGTGGCACGTACATGTCAAGTGTCTCAAGTACCTGTACAGCTCAAGATTCTTAGGTTCCATCTTGATCTCAGGTTACTGTCTGTGGCTGATTTGGTTTTTATAGTTTTCTCCCCTTTTTTCAAAAACAAGCATGTGGATATGTCACTCTACATTGCTCTGTTATAGCATTACTGCATGGAATAAGTGTGTGTTGTGCCATGTGATGGAACAGGATAGATAGGCTCCAGGTCAACTATGATCCTGACCAGGATAGAACTGTTATGAATGAATGAATGAATGAATGAGGTCAAGTGGCGAAAAAAAGGTCCTGAGTGTGTCTCTGTACAGTGATGAATGCTGTGCTCTGTTGATCTCGTTTTGAGAGATACACCATCATCTGAGAATTCCAAGCTTACAGTATGTTGCAGATCTTCCGTAGTCACATGACTGGAAACAAATTTTCCCAATTTCCTGCTCGGTTGCCTCACCGCAGCCATCGTGCGCAGTCTCGTATTTCCTCGTTCCCTTCACCAGGATGAGTTCCTCAGTATGACCTCAGTATGACTCGTGGAAAAAAAGATGATTTTATGGACATCGGGGTTTTTTTTTTTCTTTCTGCATCTATCTCTTTCCTGTTATGATACCTGAAATGATTTGATATAACCCAAGCAATGCCCCCGAGCTCTTTGTTTAGAAGAGAGCCGATTCATTTACACTGGCCATTGAAGGAATGGAATTCTGACTTTCAAGACCATGAGAGAGCGAGAGAAAGAGAGAGCGAGAGAGAGAGAGAGAGAGAGAGAGAGCAAGAGAGAGAAAGAGAGAGAGAGAGAGAGAGCAAGAGAGAGAGAGACAGGGACAGAGATATGGAGAAGGAAATATGCTCGGAAACTGTAACCAGTGGCAGATGTGAATTAGAAAATGTATTCGGCTTGTGTCATGTGGAAATGATTTCTGAATCTGATCCTTCTCGAGGTTCAAAGGAAGCGTGCCTGGGAAATCTATAACAAGTCTAGAACAGCGCCTCAGAATTTCTGTAGACAAATTCGAAGAATTAAGGAAAAGAAAACTTTTTATTCATGCTGTTAAGTATTTATTAAATAAGAACCCAAATAAAGAGTGTTAGTTTAAGTATACAGTCTGATTAATTGCATGACCATTAAAAGGCCATGCTGCAGGTATATATATATATATATATATATATAAAATCAATAACAGTTTGGTCTTTAGTTATTTTAAGACTAGCTTTAAGGGGTTGAAATGGGGTGTTCTGTGGTGTCTGGCACTGGGATGTTCGGAGCGGATTCATTGAGGCCTCCATAGCTCTGGTGTATCCCATGGGAACCTGATTGGATTGGGATCTGGAAGTGACGGAGGCCTTGGGCACGTTGCCTGCTGAGCCGTGTGTCTAGTGGGCTGTTGTTCTGCCCTTCTATCATGGCCGGTATTGAATTGGCCGGCCTGTGGTCCCTATGGGAATGGATGTTCCTTGGAAGTCCATGATGGTTTATTGGTGTATAATTGACAATTCATGTTATTCAATTCACCTGGTTACATGTATGGAAACCATATAATTAATATATTTGACGATATATCTAGGCATTTGGCAGACGCCCTTATCCAGAGCGACTTACATTTTTATCTCATTATACATCTGACCAGTTGGGGTTAAGGGCGATGCTCAAGGGCCCAACAGGGACAACTTGGTGGTAGTGGGACTTGAACCTGGGACCTTCCGAACCGTAGTCCAATGCCTCAACCACTGAGCTACCCGATGCAATATATATATCAAAACCTTTCCCTGTATTATGTCACAAGGAATTGGAAAGGTGAAAGATTAAACCATCGTGCAAATCCATCGCTTATAAGCATGCAAATGATTTTTTATTCTCCTGCTGTAAACTGTGTATCCGACACACATCTCATCTCAGGGACACAATCTCAACCCTCTCTCTCTCTCTCTCTCTCTCTCTCTCTCTTTCTGTCTGTCTTGCCCTACTGATAAAAAAAAAACCGTCTGCGGATAAAATGTCTGCTGGAAGAAGTGATAAAGAGAACAGATTGACCTGTGCAAACATGGACGCTTCTTGGGGCGGAGCCACAGAGTTTGAACGTGTATAAGAGTCAAACAGACTCAAATCGCTCCGGTGTAGGAAACCGAACGACACGTACATACTTCGAGTGTCAACTTTAAGCATCCTACAGCATCCTACTTGTGGCATAGAGTCACAAACCCGGGGTGTCCGTTGTGTCACCTCATTCATTGTCATGTGCATGATGGAGGAGGAAGGTGAATCATTGCAAAGACTCTCTAATCTGATGCCGTTCAATGTGATCGATGGAAGTATGACGCAAGAGCATTAATACAGTAACAGCAATCCATGGTGCATTGTTAAGGGAATAACAGACAGTCATCAGGTTATGATGATCCATTTTCATCACCGGATTTCTAATCTAATATTCTAATCGGCCTTTTCAAAGATGAAAACAGGTCATGGACATGAACGCAACTGTAAAGGCTGATGAATGCATTTTTTTTTTTTTACTCTCCCAGGTATCAGGTATAAACTGTTCCTGAATGCTTTGTTTTGTTTAAGAAGACCTGAGAGCTCGAAGAGTGAAAAAAAAAAAAGAGAAGATATTTAATTGATCACATAGGAAATTTCAAACATCCAGTAGCAAGGATAGTAACATAATGGACAATAGATACTGTGTGTACTGTTGTTTCAATTATGAATCGTCCATCGTGTGACCATATACTGTAGTGTAGTCAAAATCAATCGATCAATAAATTAATTGATTGATTATTAAAAGTGCTTACACAAGATCAAGGTAATGAGACGCAATGCAGGGAAGGTTACACAAGTAGATGATTAAATATGATTGTGGACATCATATCATCCACAAATATCCGCATCAAACACTGAACATTAACATGAACATCCTCAGTGCGATTGATCTAGTGAGTTTCAGGATTGAATCTGGACTCTTGTCAGGTTTTTTGTTTTCCTACATTTCCCCTAGACAGTGCTAAATTTCCCAGGTTTTCTTATCTTGCTTCATCATTCCTTATATAGTAATACTTCCTATAACCTTCGTTCGCTCTCTTTGCTCTTCCCGGAACATGTTACTGACTTATTGTTCTTTGAAATGACCGAAGAATGTGACACAAGGTATTCGGCTCAAGACTTAAGTGTACGCTTCCAGCATTTTAGACTTAACATTTTATCAAACTATTGAGGTATACAGTACCGTCCCAGCCAAACGTTTGTACCCAAGTTGTCCCCATCCCAGGAAAGCAAGACCAAACTGCTACAGAGGAGAAGTTCATTTAGGATTACCAGCCTCAGAAATCAACAGCACCGCAGATTAGAGCCATAAGTAGCAGACACGTCTCAATATTAACTGTTCCGAGGTGGTTATTGCATAGTTCTTTAGAAGGAAACGAAACATTTAGGAAAGACCATGAAATTAGAAGGTGTCTCCAAACTTTTGTACAGTACTGTACATCCACAGCTTGACATTTTCACCTTCAGGATTTGACTTGAGTTGATGTAAATGCTGCGGCACACTGCCTTGTTGCTCAGCACTGTCGCCGCGCATCTCCAGGATCCGGGTCCGATTTCTGGTTCCGTGTGCATTGAGTTTGCATGTTCTCCCCACGCTCGGTGGGTTTCCTCCACGTACTCCGGTTTCCTCCCACAGTCCAAAGACAGGCAGATTAGGCTAACTGGTGTTCCCAAATTAGCCTAATCATTAGAGTGCGAAAGAATGTGTGAGTACGTTTTAATATATGACCGGTGTATATTATTATCTGTGACTAAGAAATGCATTTTTTCCCTCTCTATACATTATTATTAGTGATGCTCAGGTTACACAGCAGGAAGCCTTTCAAACACCAAAGCACACAATGCTATGGACATACAGTATCCTGTATCTGTTCTCAATTAAGCTTAATTCTGCTTAAATTACCATTCATTATTTCAGGCAATGTAAGCAAATTACCCTATTGTTTAACGAAACGTCCGTCCCTGCAGCTGAATTCGTACATTTCTCGGGCCAGGATGATACGTTTTTGCGATGCGAAAATAAAGCACGGGAAACTCAGGCTGTAAACACAAACTCACGAGCGCTGGGGATTTATTTGTATTACATTTGTTTGATCCAGAACGTCTGGAAGTGGCAGATTTCTGATGGGATCTCTTATTCCCTTCTTGGCTGCCCTGACAATGAAGTCAGATATCGCATTTCCCGTACCATGTGTTTCGCGTTCGGCGATTTCTCGGAGGTCGCACTGTTCCTTCGGTCTTACTTATCCATAGAGAAAAGCTTAAAAACCAGTGTGAAAGTCCGGAGACATCTCTTACTTCTCCTTAGTTTACTTCCCGAAGAGCCAGACTTTCTAGAAGTTTTTAATGTGGTCTTTAGGAACAGTTCATGAAGCCTTCTCAGAGTGACCCATGAATCATTCAAGAGTAAAGATCATCTAACTTGAGCCATGAACCAGTGAGGAACACTGTGCAGTGCAGCTGATGAGAGACGATCAGGTGGTGATTAGTGCACTGCTGATGCTGAATGCTGAGTGGTTGGAACAGACGAGAGGGGAAATGAGGTCGCTGCTGAGGTGGTTACATAGGCACTTTGCAGCCTGACGCAGTAAAACGTTTGTTCCTGTTTCTTTAATTTAATCAACATCATTTTATTTCATTTAAGAAATGAGGGCTGGCTCAAGACTTTTGCAGACTCAAGACAGTACAGTACAAAATCCAACAGCTGATACAACTTAGTGTTCTAAGTCATTATTGTAATTATAATTTATTTATTTATTTTTAAAAATTACTTTGTTTTTACTTTGTAGCGGTTACCGCTGTTAGGTTAACTGACGTTCCCAAATTGGCCGTACTGTATGAATGAGTGTGTGTGTGTGTGTGTGTGTGTGCCCTGCGATGGATTGGCACCCTGTCCAGGGTGTACCCCGCCTTGTGCCCTAAGTCTCCTGGAATAGGCTCCAGGGTGCCGCGACCCTGAATACAGGACGGTATAGATAGTGAGTGAGTGAGTGTATGTGAATTATTATTATTATTAGTAGTAGTAGTAGGAATATAATTTTATTCCCTTTTTAGTCCCTTTTAGTTATTATTTTGCATTTACAGTATCATTTTACACTCTTTTTTTTACATTATGGCTTTGTTGCCTGTGCACCTTGATTCTGTCATTGTTGCGTACCAGACCAGCAGACACTAAGGAAAAAAGGAAGATGTAGGGAAAGCTGATTAGGCGTGTAGGGGTGGTGCAGCATTTGCCTTTTCTGGTAGTTGAAGTCAAACGGGGGGGAAAAAGTGAGCGGGGATTGCGTTGGAAAGTATGAGCGTAATGCAGCCAGACGGAAAGACTGGACTAGTCCTAGATCGCATCGCATTGTCATGTGCTTTAATAACCCGTGCGTTGTCTGTTCCGTCCCACAGTGACGTGAAGACACAAGAGGCTCCTCGGCAACCAGACACCATGGATGAGGACTTTGAGCGTCGCATGGAGCTCCGGAGGCAAAAGCGAGAAGAGATGCAAAGAGAAGCAGAAAAGTAAAGCAAGCACTCCACACACACACACACACACACACACACACACACACACACACACACACACACACACACACACACACACACACACATACACACACACAGTGATGCTGTTTTTTCCCCTCAAACATGCATAAACTAAATTTGGTACATTTCTAATGATGCTCAATGGCCTGGAACATCCACAAAACTAGATCGGTCCTGTTTTAATAGCCAAGTCATCGCTTTATTCGTCACATGTACCTTACTGCACCGTGAGGTTTTTTATTTATCCTTCGCATATCCTAGTTTTGTAGGAGACCTGGATCAGAGCAGAGGGTCAGTCATTATACGGCGCCTCCGGATCAGACAGGGTCGATGATTATATGATTATTATTATACCAATAATATGGTTACAATATATCTTATATTGTGACAAAGTATTGCAATAAGGTGTTTTTGTCATATTTCTCACTTTTATTTAGAGGACTTATTAATATTTCTGTTTGTCTGTTCTCTCTCACCATCTCTTTCAAGCCAAGTTGGAAAGGCCAGTGTTTCTCAATCTAAACAGCAGTCTTCCAGCTAGCTTCTCTATTCCTTATAAAGCTTGTGGCATCTGTAAATCTTCCTCTGTTGCTCTGTTGGTCTGTTGGAGTATTTACAGTGCAGACGCTATAAAATCTAACTTCAAGCTGTGAAAAAAAAAAAAAAGAAAAGAAAAGATAGTAACAGCTCTGTAATGGAATGATGTTTTAGGCAGTTTTAAGGGTTTTATATTTTTGCAAATTATATTGTGTGATATTACAGATACACATCTGGAATTTCTAAATAAGTTTCATCTGATATTTTAATCTCATGAAAAATTGTAAATGAATCAGTGAAAAACTGTAGATTGCAAATGACTTGTCCATTTATTGCATGTTTATCATAATCCAATAAGGACAAGTCCTGAACGGCTCACATGCACGTCTCTGTGAACGCCTTTTTGTTTTCTTTTCCATGCTTGCTGTGGGTTAACATGGTTTTCTAAGCCATTCTGGGTCTGCCCCGTCCTCCTACAAATCCCACAATCCAGCTGGCCTTATAAGGACTGGCAGGCAGTTGTGTACACTCGAGGATGACAGATACGCTCATGCAGCGTGTGAATGTTTCATATCTGCAGGGGGAAAAACGTTACAGTTTTAACATTATGTGCTGGTCTGCGAGTAGCCAGGTTTGGACATTTTACTATCATATGTAAGATTGAAAAAACTTTTTTTTTTTGCATGGATCTTAATGAAAACAAAGGAAAAAGCATTTAAATATAGAATTCTAATTGAATTAAAAGTCACCCCACCAAGTCTACCACTTAATATACTTATAGAACACAACATTATTCCCAAATCAAAGTTCAAACATTAACATTAACATTTTTACTGCGTCATGTAAACTTTTTAAACTGTCTTTACTGCGAAGTTGGACACCCAAGCTACTGTACGTCCGGGATCGATTCTTGCATCGGGTCTGTGTGCATGGAGTTTGCATGTCCTCTCCGTGCGTGGTGGGTTTCCTCCAGGTACTCCGGTTTCCTCCCACAGTCCAAAGACCTGCAGATTAGGCTAACTGGCATTTCCGAATTGCTCATAGTTTATCAATGTTGACCATTTTACTATGGACTTTACCTATCTACATCATATATCAAATTCTAACATTCAGTGGCTTCTTCTACTTCATTCGTCCAGGAGGACTAAAAAAAAAAAAGAAGCTTTCTCTGTAGAATGAAAGAAACTCTGATCCATGCTAAAATGTCTTTCATGGATATAAGGACAGGGGTGCAAAATCAAGAAAAACACTACTTCATGCGTAAGATTTTGGGGTGACGTTTTAGATCAACCCCCCTTTATCAAAAAACTCACTCACTTATCATTTATACTGCTTTATACTTCATTCAGGATCGTGGGGAGCCTGGAGTCTATCAAGGAGACGTGGGTCACATGGCAAGGTACTGTACACCCTCGACGGGGTGCCAGTCAATTGCAGGGCACACATACACGCACACTCACACACCATGGGCAATTTGGGAACGCCAATCAGCCTAATATTTATGTGTTTGGACTGCGGTAGGAAACCAGAGTGCCTGGAGGAAACCCACCAAGCATGAGGAGAACATACAAACTCCATGCACACGGAGACCAGAATCGGTTCTGGACCGTGGAGGTGCAAGGCGACAGCAAGGCGACAGTGCTAACCACTACGCCACCATGCTGCCTTCATCAAAACAACAATTGGGGAAATGCCTTTGGTGAATGGAATGGTGTTTATGTAGGTTTTTCGATTGTTTTGTCATCTGTAGCTGCTAAAGTCCTTTATCCTAAAGTGTTTATCCTAAATCTGTATTTGTTCTGAAGTTCAGGTTACTGCATGAATCCAGTCATCCCTCCTGGCTGGAACTCGAGCAGTGTGATCCAGGAATTACTAGAAACCTTTTAAAACAAAAATAAATAAATAAAAAAGCAAACATCAAAGCTAATTATAATGTGCTTCAAAGTGGGGTTTTAAGAGCAGATTTTTCAGAACATATCACTTTCAAAACGAGTACAGGATGTCAGCAGTATGTGTAGTTGGATAGTCGAGATTTTAAACATACAGGTTTTAAACATACAGTATAACCACACGTGATATTAATCACTGGGTTTGCTCCAGGTCCGAAAGATGGAACATCCAAGTGTTTAAACAGGAAATCAGGCCTTTCACTGAATCATTCTCACGCTCCACTGATTCTGATGCTGTTCCCAACAACGCTGAAGCATGAATTCTCATCAGTGGAAGACCTTCCTCCCTGAACACGATACTGTAAACAGTGGAGAAGGAGAAAGAAAAAGCTCTTATTGCTTCCGCATCATTACAACATCTGAGACACGTTCACAGAACATTTCTCTCTCTGTTGCTGAACTTTAATAAGAACATTCAGCTGTATACTGTAATATATACGTGACGGCAATGCAGGGATGCCACACCGGACACCAGGTTGATGAGTCGGACGTGACGGAGATGTTGTTTAGATGTTGTTTTTACTCACGCAAGCAAGAAAGTCTAAAAGCATTTAAGCACATTTGCGCCTTAGTAGTAGGGGAGGATCCTGAGATCTAGATCTTCTAGGTTCTCCTCACTGTTTCTGTTTACTTGGCAGAAGAGTAATGCTCGACGGTTCTCTCATGAGGCTCTTGCAAGAAAATTTGATGTCCTCATAAGAGGAAAGTGCGGTTGTAAGAGGAGATTTTCCAGAACATACAGTAAAAACCTACTAATACAGGAGTATGTGAGCTTTTAATGCCTTAAACGTTATTATAGGAAGAAAGGGATGTTCTGGGGTTTGTACTGTATGGCATAGTGGCGGCGGGTTAATTAATATCACCTGTGCACCCGCGCAGTTAGTTTGAGGTGAGAGATGGGTTGAGTAGGGAGCCTTTTTACTATTGACTGTTAAACACATCACATTTTATCCAGTTTGCTTCTAAGATAAAGGTTTGTTTTGTGCTAATAAACAACCAAATGCATTCAGACAGTCGTGCTTTCTTTGAACATGGCGTGTTGAATAGATCTCCTCATTAGCTCTCTCGCTGCAACAATTTATTTAATTTTTTTATTTTTCCCCGTATTTCTCCCTAACGTCCAATTCCTCCCAGTCACTAGGGGCGCTCCCACACATTCAGGCTACTACTACCACTCAGTCTACTCAGTCGGGCAGGCCGAGGAATATCACGTCTTTCCTCCTAACCACGTGACGCCAGATGACCGCATCTTTTTTTTTTTTTGGGGGGGGGGGGGGGGGGGGGGGGGCGATGTGACACACTCAGAGGACAGCGCTATCCGCTCCTTCCGCTCGCTCCAACTTTTGTTTTTTCAATAGGAAGAGGGTCATGTGACACATCGAACTGATTGGGGATTTCACAAGAAAAACAATGGTGTGCTTGGTTTTAATGTAACTTTATTCTTTCAGGAGTTATTTACAAGTTTCTGACCACTTATAAAATGTGTTCAATGTGCTGCCCATTGTGATGGATTGTCAATGCAACCCTCTTCTCCCACTCTTCACACACTGTTAGCAACACCGCAGGAGAAATGCCAGCACAGGCTTCCAGTATCTGTAGTTTCAGGTGCTGCACATCTCGTATCTTCACACCATAGACAATTGCCTTCAGATGACCCCAAAGATAAAAGTCTAAGGGGGTCAGATCGGGAGACCTTGGGGGTCATTCAACTGGTCTGACACTAACCCACATTGGATAGATCCCTCCAAGACTGTTGGAACAAAAAAAGTGATGATATGGTGTGGTATATGGGGTACAAAGATAGTGGGGCCATTCTTCATCAATGGAAACCTCAAGGCCACTGGATATTTGAAATTGCTACATGATGAAGTGTTTCCCTCTTTATGCACTGAAGCTGGCACGTTCCCTGAGTTTTTCCAGCACCACCACATTATGGGTGTCAGGTCCGAGCATTCCTTGATGAACAGTTTCCTGAAAAGTGGATTGGTCGTCATGGGCCAGTTGAATGGCCCACAAAGTCTCCCGACTTTGGGGGCCATCAACCCCTTTGGGCAATCAATACCCTTTGATTTCCGATTGTTACATTGCATATTTGACAGATATAAATCATGCATAGACAGTGGATGCCCGTTTGTCTGTCTCTTTAAATGACCTTTCCAGTTTGAAAATCACCGACCTACAGGACGGGAGCGGAAAGAATATACAGGCTTGTTGTCTCTGTTTTGGATCTTTCCACCATCCGCAACATCTGTAAATCATCGGCAAGAGGGAAGTTAAGAGGAGAAGGGGAAAATAATTCCCATCCTTTATCAATGGGCCATTTCAAACATGCGTTGCCTGGCATGCTAAGGCCAGACCAGACTGATTAAACAGTGGATGGAGAATTAAATGGTTTGTTCTCTGAGCTGCATCCGTGTCAGATGTGAGAGAGAGAGTGGAACAGAAACTGCTGCCAGAACTGGGCTGTTTGGTCAAAATCTGGAACGGTTACATAAATCACAATTAGTATGCAAACGGCACTTTCCTTTCCACCTATCCCAAGTGCTTTCTGCTTGTTACACTGTTATTAGGTTTAGCCGCAAAAATCTGTGTCTGACTGGCTCAGTCTTTATCCATTAATGCATAGTGAATATGCTAAATCTGTATTAATAATAATAATCATTAGCATCATCTTTGGCATCAAGATAATCAAGCGATTTAATCTAATGATATAAATATTGGGATCAGAATATTCTTATTAACTTGATATTGAACAGGACCAATACATGCTGTACAATAATGTAAAAATATTTGTATGTATATAGTATGTCTACTTACTTATATAGATACACAATTATTAAATCAGAGGTACAAATTGTGTTCTGTATGATTATCATGTCTATCAATAATAATAAACAAAATTTGTACTACAGATAAAAACTGTACTTTTAAACAGTACTGTATATAGACAGACCCAAAAATATATACAAACTTCAACAGTTATCTTGAATTATGGCACCAATACATAGTATTATGAAAGTATTATGAAATATGTCAGTAGTCATACCATTTTATATATGCACATAAATCATCTTTAAGCACAGTCTAAATGTTTTTACCTTCTTGTTAAGACATAAATTATTACGCATCAAACTCATCTGAATCAACTTAACCAACATGGATATGTGTATTTTGCTGCCTGTTAAGGATGAAACTGGATGACGATGATGAAGAGGCTGCTCGAGAGAGAAGGAGGCGTGCCCGACAGGAAAGACTACGCAACATGGAGAACGAGGAGCTTAGCAACACTGCCAAAGAACTCAACAGCACTGACAGGTACAGTGTGCGTCAATTCAAATTCAAATTCAACAGGTACAGTCTGATATAAAAATGAGAACAGATATATGAAATGAAATCTCAGGTACAGTTACAAACAATTAATGGCGCTTAGCTGTCCTTACATAACCTTGACTAGTTACAATATCAAATGCATCCTCTGCTAACAGGGTCAGTCCAACACATATACAGAAAAATAAAAAAAATTGCTGTTTGATCATAAAAATACCAATATATATAATTAACAAACCCAGGGGTTAAGGCACTAGACTATTGCACAATGGTTTAACCCACCTTTCCAATTCCTTATGACATAATGTGACATAATACAGGGAAAGGTTTTGATATATATATTGCATTGGGTCAGGGGTAGCTCAGTGGTTAAGGCACTGAACTACGGTTCAGAAGGTCCCAGGCTCAAATCCCACAACTACCAAGTTGTCCCTGCTGGGCCCTTGAGCAAGGCCCTCAACTGCTCAGATGTATAATGAGATAATAATGTCAAAAGTTTTTAAGTTATGTTCACATCATACTGTATATCAGAATAGTCCTAGTGTAGCTTCAGACCGCTGTTCTTGTTCTAGGAATAGAACCTGATGCAGTTTTCTTGCTATTGTAATCCGTCTTGAGTTTCGCAGTCTTGTGTTTAGTGTTGCTTTTCTGCTCACCATGGTTGTATAGAGTGTTTGTTTAAGTTAATGTTCTTCATTCCCCCCTTTTCTTACAAAAGAAAAAAAAACTTTTCTCTAAACAAGACATCTCTAATTCACAGATTTACCACCAATCAACAAACATTCCACAGTGAAAGTCACATACTTTTTCTCTAATGTGATGTTTTGAGGTCACGTACTGTATTATGCTCATTTTTAAGACAGAGGTCTACAAATTTTCACCATAATTCAGATTATGCATTTTATTAGGCTTTACATTTTATTTTCGCTTTACATTGTTTATGACTGTTCCATTTCCAAACATGCTGTTTCAGTGTCTGTAGCTTTAAATATGTCTCCCACCAGACACCCCTTTCAGGATGCACTTTTTTCTAGCCAATCAGAACAATGGACGCTGGAAATTTTGATGTTTTTTAGGCTTTGCCCTCCTGCGTTTCTGGTGAACAAAATAAGGCGAAAATTACATGGAAGAATGTTAACTCTTGATGACGTGCTCAGTATTTAGCAATATTATAGTTAAAACACAACTAAGAGATGAAGAGAGCTAGGTTAGCCATTAGCGGTGACTGAACCTAGCCCATCTTAAAAGCTAAAGAAGGCTAGGTTAGTTGTTAGCAGTTAACCCTTACATGCTAGCCTAGGCTAATTTTATGTAGCCCAGGAAGCTGCAGAACTGGGCAGAGTTTAGCAGAGCTGAGCTGAGCTGATATATCAAGTCAGGGGTATCTGAGGTAACAATAAGGGGAACATCTGATTTGCTTTAACCCCCTTTAATGTGAACTGAGGCACTTGACTAAAGCAGTAACAATATGTAACATTGAACTAAATCTTATTATGGTCTTTTATGATCCTAATCTTTGTGCACTTCTCTTTACCAGTGTAACAGACACAGGTTCATCAGCACTGATTACCGCTCCAGCCGCAAGCGATGATGACCAGGCTCTCCTGGAGCGGCTGGCCAAGCGTGAGGAGCGCAGACAGAGGAGGATGAAGGAAGCCTTGGAGAGACAAAAGGAGTTTGACCCCACCATCACTGATGGAGAACCCGCTGGCGCCACCACCACTATCAGTGAGGACAGACCAAGCCGCAGGAGCCGTCTCAGAGACGCAGAAGAGGAGACGACTAAAAACGATATTCCATCCTTAGAGACCAACTCCTGGACAGAGAAGGTAGAAGAGAAAAAGGAAGCGGAGACAGTCCCAGTGAAGGTGGAACCTGTGCCAGAACCTGTTTCAGAGGAAGTAAAGGAAGCACCAGAAGATACCGTGGAGAAGAAGGAGGAAGAGGAGGAAGCTGAGAGGCCCAGGAGATCCTACCTCAGAGAACAGGTTATTTCCTTACAATTTGGCAATATTTTAAGATTTGCATGAAGTAGGATTGTAAAAAAATATATATATATATGTTGTGGATTTTTCTATAGCGATCCAATGAAGAAAAACACAAAGTGTCAGCAAATGAGGTATACCTGTACTAACCCAGATCTGTCCCTGTATCGGATAAAGATTTGGGGAAAATGTTTTATAAATGATTTGCTATATTTTGTAGGAAAAGGGTGAAGATGAATCTGTTAGTACAAACAATGTGGATGAGGAGAAAAAAGTTACCGGTTTAGACTTGTTGCCAAATGACGAGAGTCAGGTTGATGCTGCGAACCTTGAAGAAAAAGTTGAGGCAGCGGTCAGTGAGGAACCTGTAATATCTAAGATGGAGGAGGAAGAAAAGCCTGTGGAGGAGGAAAGAACTTTAGAGGCACCATCGGAAACACCTGCTGTTCAGGATGAACCTTCTCTGGAGACCAAGGAAGTGGAGGAAGCTCCACAAGAATCAACTGAGCCTCCAGTGGAGAAGAAGGCCGAAGAGGAACCACAAAAAGAAACACCTGTGGTTTTGTTGGAGAAGACGAAGGTGGAGAAACCTGAACCAGTAAAGAAAGAGGTGGAGAAATTAAAGGAAGATATTAATGAACCACCACTGGAGAAGATGGTGGTGGTGGTGAAAGTGAGACAAGAAGAGGAGAAACCACGAATACCAGAGAAAAAATCTGAAGAAAAGCCAGAGAGTTCAAAGAAAGAAGTAGAAGTAAAGGTTGAACTCCCGAAGAAACAAGCTGAGGAGAAGCCTCCTGTAAAAGTTAAGGTAGAGGAGAAGGCCGCGCCACCAAATAAGGTTGAAGAGAAACAGCCGGTTTTGAAGAAGGAGGTTGAAGAAAAACCAAAATGGAAGAAGGAAGCAGAAGAAAAATCCAAAGCAAAAATTGAGGATAAAGTTAAACCAAAGGAGGTATTTACCTTCCAGCTTGGGTTGAAGCTCTGCAGATCACATGACAGTCCTGTCATCCGTTTCATGTTTTACACTCTTCCTTACATGGTGTGGTCACAAGTTTGTTATGAACACAGCATTGCAGATTAATTCACCTTCTTCACGCTTTCGGTATTAACAAAAATCTATGAAAGGGAAAAAATCCACCCTGAAACACTTCATATGTTTATAGACTTCAGCAGACGTCTCATTTCTAGTAGTAATGCTGAGTCATCTGCGAAAACGTCTGAACATTTTTAATCAGGGGTAAGGGATAACCATGTTTCAGTTTATTTATATTCAATTCTATTCTGTTTTAGTTGTTTAGTGGTTTTAACACTGGACGTCATCACAAAGAAGCTTCATAGCAATGTAAAACATCTGGATATAAATGGAAATCTTTATCAGTTTGTGCCTGATGAATAAGTCAGAGGCGACGGTAGTGAAGAAAGCTCCCTTAGCCAACATAAGGAATAAACCCTGAGAGGAACCGAACACAAAAGAGAATCGTTTGAGTGATGCCAGTTACCAGTGCAACCATTCATAGATCTTTTCTATAATACTGTATGTTTTAGCTTTGTTGAGGTTATCATTAGTTCACTGATGGATTAATTCAAATGACTCATTTATTTATCTTCTATACCGCTTCATCCAGTATACAGGGTCACAGGGGTTGTGAAGGTATATCCTGGACATGGTGCCAATCTATCGCAGGGCACACATCACTATATGCAATTTTTGAATGCCAATTAGCTTAATCTGAATGCCCAGAGCTACCCTGGTGGCACAAGTTTCAGCTAAATGTTTAGGATGTTAATTATGTCATTGCTGTGCGGCGTAAATCTTGACATGACAATCTTGACCCGTTCAGGGTGGATATTTCCTTTTCGTGGTGTTTGCTTGCTGTGTGTGAGACTAACCTACAGCAGGATTCTTGGGCCACGAGGAGGTTCATACCCAGAGTATATGTGTGTGTCTGCAGTGAAAATATGAATCAGACATATTACTTATTGCTTATTTATCTACGCATGCTTTTATCATATTTTTTAATACAGTGGAACCTTGGATTGCGAGTAACTCGGTTCCGCAAAACGAGCAAAGATTTTTAATAAATTTTTACTTGAAACATGAGCATGTCTTTATTTTTACTTTATATATTGGCTGTGGAACGAATTATTTGAGTTTTCATTATTTCTTATGGGAAGGTTTGATTTGGTTTACGAGTGTTTTGGATTATGCGTCCACTTCCTGAACAAATTATGCTCGTAATCCAAGGTTCCACTGTACTAATAAGGAATGGCTATAATTATGCAGAGCTCTTATTGGTGACGTAATAATCAGAATGTTAAACCATAGCTTGACTGGATATTCAATTGCATTATGTTCTTTTTTTAATGAAAAAAATGTTTTATCACTTCTTTCATCTAATTTTGCTCTTTTTTTAGGCTGTGGAGAAGCCTAAACCATTCTTTTTACGTGACAAAGTAAGCTGGTTTGGATCATACAATGTCATTTTCAAATCATGATTACTGTACTACATTACATTATGTATTATTATTATTATTATTATTTGCAGCTTCTTAAACATTAACAAGTTTATTTTCCTCTGTTAATTCGAGCAGAATGAAGAAAACACCTCACCATTCAAGAAACCCGAAAAGCCAGTAGGGTATGTGTAGCAGAACGGCCTCCTGAGACCCGACTCTCACTGTTTCTATGAACGTATTCAGTATCTTCAAACAGAAAGACATTTGGCAAAGAATAATCTGAGAATTATTATCATTATTCAAAGACTTAACTGTCCTCATATGATGATTTTACAAGGACATGTAGACAATGTAGTTGGACGAGAATGTCACGTCCTCATATGAGGACATTTGAGTCTCAAGAGGTTCTGTTTTTTGTTTATTCATATTTTAGTTGTAACCAATCATAAGTCTCCTGATATTTGTCAATACAACAGCTTTGAGTGCCTGATTTGATGGATAGATTGATATGCTGTTCAAAAGCATTGTGTGTGTGTGTGTGTGTGTGTGTGTGTGTGTGTGTAGCCGTATAGGTCTACGCTCTCCCGAGGTGGAGAAGCTGGACCCCGCGGCGAAGCAGGAAGCCGAGCGGAAGTTGGTGGAACTGAAGCGCCGGAGAAACGAGACGGAAAGTGAGGAGTTGGAGAAGATGAAGCAGAAACAGCAGTCGGCTGAAGCTGAGCTCGAGGAACTGAAGAAGAAGAGGGAGGAAAGGAGGAAGATCCTGGAGGAAGAGGAGAAGCAGAAAAAACAGGAGCAGACAGAAAAGAAGGCCAAAGAGGAGGTGCATGCTGTGGAGACCTTAGTCTGAAAAAATATCACAGTGATGAGAAATAACAGAGTTTACAGTTCTTTGATGTTTGTCGCATTTTTCTCAGCAAGAGAGACAGAAGATGAAGGAAGAGATCGAGCGCAGGAGGGCCGAGGCAGCCGAGAAGAAACGGCAGAAAGAGGAGTCTGGTGAAGACGGCAAGCTGGCGTTCAAATGTCTGTCTCCAAAAGGAGCCTCGACTAAGGTGGAGAGACGTCCTCTCAAAATAATAGTAAAACATAATAATCAATGGGGTGCTTTTATGAAGGCTGACTTTAAGCAGAGTTTTTTTATGTCCCTTTAGCATTTTATTTCTCTCCTAATACAGCAGTGTGTCAACAATAAAAAAAAAAAAACGGTTTATAGGCACTTTGTTAGCAAGTTAGCTCTTGTTTTAAATATGTCGATGTTATAGCAGCTACAAAAAGATCACATTCTCACCAGTTTGTCTTGAATAGGAAGCCAAAAAACAGTGATATTTCTGGGAAACAGAAAAAGTCCTCTGTCTTCTGTTAAAACTTACACTGGAGACTCCTTCCAAAAATGTTAAGGTTTTCCTTAAAACATCTCCGAGTGGTGTAGTGTGGCCTATACACCACGCTGATGCTTTGATTCCTACCTCAGGTTTGTGTGTGTGTGTGGGGAGTTTGCATAGTGTTTGGTGGGTTTCCTCCGGGTAATCCGGTTTCCTCCCACAATCCAAACACAGGCGTTTCAAAATTGCCCGAAGTATGTGAGTTGGCACCCCATCCAGGGTGTACCCCGCCTCATTCCCTGAGTTCCCTTAAATAGGCTCCAGGCCTTCCGTGACCCTGAACAAGATAAGTACAGGGTGGGCCATTTATATGGACACACCTTAATAAAATGGGAATGGTTTGTGATATTACCCTCCTGTTTGTGGCACATTAGTATATGTGAGGGGGCAAACTTTTCAAGATGGGTGATGACCATGGTGGCCATTTGGAAGTCGGCCATCTTGGATCCAACTTTTGTTTTTTCAATAGGAAGAGGGTCATGTGACACATCAAATTTATTGGGAATTTCACAAGAAAAATGTACAACTGTAACTGTGTAAGTTACGTTATTGCCTTCAGATGACCCCAAAGATAAAAGTCTAAGGGGGTCAGATCGGGAGACCTTGGAGGCCATTCAACTGGTCTGACACTAACCCACATTGGATAGATCCCTCCAAGACTGTTGGAACAAAAAAAGTGATGGTATGGTGTGGTATATGGGGTACAAAAGATAGTGGGGCCATTCTTCATCAATGGAAACCTCAAGGCCACTGGATATTTGAAATTGCTACATGATGATGTGTTTCCCTCTTTATGCACTGAAGCTGGCACGTTCCCTGAGTTTTTCCAGCAAGATAGTGCACCACCACATTATGGCTGTCAGGTCCAAGCATTCCTAGATGAACAGTTTCCTGAAAAGTGGATTGGTCGTCGTGAGCCAGTTGAATGGCCCCCAAGGTCTCCCGATCTGACCCCCTTAGACTTTTATCTTTGGGGTCATCTCAAGGCAATTGTCTATGGTGTGAAGATACGAGATGTGCAGCACCTGAAACTACGGATACTGGAAGTCTATGCTGGCATTTCTCCTGCGGTGTTGCTATCAGTGTGTGAAGAGTGGGAGAAGAGGGTTGCATTGACAATCCATCACAATGGGCAGCACATTGAACACATTTTATAAGTGGTCTGAAACTTGTAAATAACTCATGAAGGAATAAAGTTACGTTAAAACCAAGCACCTCATTGTTTTTCTTGTGAAATTTCCAATGAGTTTGATGTGTCACATGACCCTCTTCCTATTGAAAAAAAACAAAAGTTGGATCCAAGATGGCCGACTTCCAAATGGCCACCATGGTCACCACCCATCTTGAAAAGTTTGCCCCCTCACATATACTAATGTGCCACAAACAGGACGTTAATATCACCAACCATTCCCATTTTATTAAGGTGTATCCATATAAATGGCCCACCCTGTAGTATAGTGAGTATTATTTAGGTTAGTAGGTAGCACTGTCGTGTTGTACCTCCAGGTCCTGGGTTTGATTCCCATGTCGTGCCTGTGTGCATGGTCTTCCCATGCTTGGTGGGTTTCCCCGGGAACTCTGGTGTCCAAAAAAGTCCAAAAACATGTAGGTTAGGGCAGTTGGGGTTCCGAAATTGCCCGCAGTGTGTGCATGTGCCTGTGAAAGCTGACCAGAGGTCCTACCATGGTCGTACTAGTGGAAATAAATACAATAGCCTCCACGGCTCCTAGTTGGACTAGATGGATAGATAGATGGATGGATGGATATGGAATATCGGCCTTATAAGTCTTTGTGTGATGTATTTAAGGATAAAAGTGTTAATGAAAACCTCTGAGTTAGACCTAGCAGTGTTGTCAGACTTGGTGTAATAGAAAATTAATCAACAGATTCTGATCAATCAGAATCACGACTCCAATATTCATTTACCATCATCTGGTTACCAGGTTACACATGTAGTTTCAGGACTTTAGCTTGGACGTTGATATATGACCATCATATAAAATGAATACTAAAAAGAAAACATGGCCAATATCCAGTTTAATACCAAGATTTCTAAAAACGTATTACTTTGTTTTTCACTCTTATACAGATCGGCGAGAAAGCAGAATTTCTCAGCAAGTCAGCCCAAAAAATGTAAGTTACATTATTTAAACATCACTCTGCCCTAGAGCCATTTTGTGTCTGACATTTTGTTTTGCTCTTTCAACATTTTTTAGAACAGTAAAGGTGCCACACACTCCACTGGTGTGTAAGATCGGTAACAGGCTGGAGCAGTACACCTCAGCTGTTCAGGTACCGTTGAACACGCCAACACATGCGGATGTATATGGCTGACTCTCTGTAGTCTCTTTGTATCCGATCATTTGTTTATTGTCCAGACTAAGGACGCTAAGTCACCAAAGTCTCCAAAGGACGTTCCTGTGGCAGAGGGAATGCGCAGCATTAAGAGCATGTGGGAGAAAGGTAACGTGCAGAACCCTGCCGCTCCAGGACCTGCCGGTACTGTCACTGTCACCGTCAACAAGGTACCTGACACAGTGCGCTCGAGATACTGTCCTTATAAAGCTCGCCTGTCAGGGGAAATAACGAGCAACACATCATGTCTTCACAGGAAACAGCTGGACTGAACACAGGAGTGTCGGGTCGCATCAACACCTGGAAGACCAAGACACCAGAACCCAAGACGCCTGAACCCAAGACTCTTGGAGCCAAAACTCCTGAAACTAAGCCACCGGAAATGAAGACCCCTGAAACGAAGAGCTTGAAGCCTGCTGAGACGAAGACGATTGAGACGAAGACACAAGAAACTAAGAGCACTAAAGTAGGTGAGATGAAGAAGACCGAGTCAAAGACTCCTGATCCAAAGAGCTTGAAATCCACTGACACGAAGACGACCGAGAAAAAGCCTCTGGATACAAAGACCCCGGAAACAAAAGCCGTGGACAAAAAGACCCTAGAGATGAAGACTCCCGCACAAGGAAAACCAGCAGGAGGCAAACCTGTGAGTAGTCCTATCAAAGATATCTGAGGCTCTACTGTTTAGGCGTGTATTTTAGGTGTCATGGTGGCACGCCAGTCTTGTGTTTATGTGCGGTTCCTCGAGTGTCTCTCGGGTTTCCTCCTGTTATGTAAAGCTAAAACCCATTCCAAAACCTATTTCTTATAGTGGTTAAGTCGTGTCCAACTCTTTGTGACCTCATAGACTACAGCACTTCAGTCCTTCCTAGAAGCTGTGCATTGGGGTTTTCTTGGCAAGGATACTGGACTGGGTTGCCATATCCTTCTCCGGGGGACAATTTTGAAATCTTGTCAATTAGCCTAATCTGCATGACTTTGTGGGATTGTGGGAGGAAACCGAAGAACACTGGGGAAACCCACCAAGCATGAGCAGGCCAGGCAAACTCCATGCAAGTAGACCCAATTCAGGAATAGAACCCAGGACCTGGTGGTGGGTTTTTTTTTTTTTTTTCTAGAAATTTATGCTTCAAGTTTTAAAATGATTATATATCCCAGAGTTACTCTCATGCACATCTCACATGACAATAAACTATAGAAAATAGCAGGAACTATTGGTTAAGAAAATGTTAGTCTTTTGGATTGTTTTACTGATACGAGAAAGACAGAAACGAAAAACATTGTTACTTACAGCGTAATAAATATGGCTAATAAATATACTAGTAATAAACATTTTTTGGTAGTCACGTTGTGCTAGCATGTTCATTATCACACCAATGGTAATACCAGGGTTCAACATAAAATGTCCCCCTGTTACTGTCCACCTTTTATAGATCGTACGGTAAAAGGGTGGTTAATAACAGCACTGATGTATTGTGAGTCCTAGAACCAGGACAGTCTTTCCAGACTGTCTCCCTACATCAGGAATGGCCCGCACCCAGGGGGATCAAGGTTAGACTTACCCAGCTGTTGGTTAAATTCCAATAAAAATATTGATATACGTACACTATACACAATCAATCAAGGTTATTATATTGAAATCAATAATCTTCTTTAAGAAACACTGTAGTCAAAACCCTACATTAACAGTGTCCCATTTTTATTAATCAATCAATCAATCAATCAATCAATCAATCAATCAATCAATCAATCAATTAATTAATTAATAATACATTTTATTAATTTTACTTATAATTTAGTAAGAATTAATATTATATATTCATGGACAAAAGAAACATATACGTTTCTTATTATTTAAAAAAATAAGAATAAGAAGAAAGTTACATTTTATACAAAAATCTGTGTCCATCAGCGCCAGAAATTCCAAATTCGGACAACATCGCCAACGAGCCAATAGGCCATCAAATTGCCAAAAAAAATACCTAAGTGAATGCGTTTGGTAAACGTGCTGCTAAGGCAAAAACACAAAGACAAAAGCCAAAGCACATGCAAAACGCAAAACACTGCAAAATGAAAAGCTCACAAAAAAGTCAAAGCAAAGCAGAAAGTAAAAACGCTTTAAATCCACAAACACATGCAAAAGCCAAAGCACATGCGAAAAGAAAAATGCATAAAAGAGAAAGATTTGCTCCACCGGAGGTGCTCCAGGAGGGTTGTGGAAGCGACGGGATCAAATTGTTTTTGGTTTTGCAGCATTTCTTTCATGTCCTTTTGCTTCTTTCTTTCTTTCTTTTGTAGCCTTTTACTTCTTGCATGTGTTTTTCTATGTGCAGGGCATTTCCATTTAGAATGTTTTCCTTACTTTTGATACCAGAACATAATCACACAAGTTTTGTGCACGTGCACTTGAGGCGCATGATGCATGATAAAGTAATGCTCTATCATGACGGTAATTTTATCTTACTTGTGTTTGTAAAATAAACAAGGCAAACAAAAGTAAATATACTAGATTTAGGTTTGGGCACTGGCTGGGAATCGAACCCGGGCCTTCGGCATGGCAGGCGAGATGTTGATTCTTTTCACAGAAAGTAACTTGGCTGAAATGACGCCAAATAATATGAATAACTGATTGGTGATAATAAGCCTAAACTGAACTAACAGCTCCTCAATCATTGAATATGTACCCTGGGTACCTATCACCACCTGGTGGACATGATGAACACACAATCCTCTTAGAATAAATAATAATTACAGCATAATGACTGTAAACATCCTTTATATGGGCAGGACTTTTCTATATACTTGTAAAAGGGCCAGATCCTAAAGTAAATTAAAATGAGGATAAATTATATTGTGTGCGTGTGTGTGCGTGCGTGCGTGCGTGCGTGTGTGTGTGTGTGTGTGTGAGTCAGAGGTCAGGCATTTCGAGTGTTTCTTCACACAGCGATCATGTGGCACGGATCCAACATTTCTCCTTAGAGTGTCTCTCTCCCTTGCTGTAGGTCACACTTGGGTCCTATTTATTTTAAGCTGCTCTTACTAGATTTGGTATCAGAACTGAAGAGGCACTTATGCTATAACTTCTCATGTACAGTTTGAGAAGCTGAGAAATGCATGAGGCTCTGTTATAGAGCACAACCGCATTGATGATGATGATGATGATGATGATGATGATGCGCACAGTCAGGACACACAGCAGCACAGTCTCGATATACTGTAGATGAGTTCTTGAAATTCCCCATATGAGTTATAAACAAATGATTAAAATGAAATCAAAAATGATGCTCTGCAGGGAGAGATTTCTTTTAAATAAGCCTGTTGTTAATCAAATTGTCTCTAGACTCATTTGTTTGAAATTTAAATGAAATGAATGGCCACATGGAGCTATTTCAGGGAGAACTTGTATGTTGTCCTAAATCCAGATGTACAGTATGCTGTTCTCTTGACGCTTGCTTTTTAACCATCGGTCTACATAATGCAGTAGGACCCTCTAATGGTTTGTGCGAGTATTACACTGGAACTTTCGGTCCTGAGAGGTGATGCTGGGCAAAGCTTTATTTCAGTGTCCATAGATATCCCGTATAGTCGTACTCATTTTAATCATTTCATAAGGATTAATTAATACATGAATTAATTCATAACACATAAGTTAATAATGATGTGTAGCCTTCACAGCCGTACATTTTATCTTATCCATTTATCCATCATCTATACATTTACAGTATACAGTCGTGGCCAAAAGTTTTGAGAATGACACAAATATTAGTTTTCACTAAGTTTGCTGCTAAACTGCTTTTAGATCTTTGTTTCAGTTGTTTCTGTGATGTACTGAAATATAATTACGAGCACTTCATACTTTTCAAAGGCTTTTATCGACAATTACATGACATTTATGCAGAGAGTCAGTATTTGCAGTGTTGGCGCTTCTTTTTCAGGACCTCTGCAATTCGACTGGGCTGCTCTCAATCAACTTCTGAGCCAAATCCTGACTGATAGCAACCCATTCTTTCATAATCACTTCTCGGAGTTTGTCAGAATTAGTAGGTTTTTGTTTGTCCACCCGCCTCTTGAGGATTGACCACAAGTTCTCAATGGGATTAAGATCTGGGGAGTTTCCAGGCCATGGACCCAATATTTCAACGTTTTGGTCCCTGAGCCACTTAGTTATCACTTTTGCCTTATGGCACGGTGCTCCATCGTCCTGGAAAATGCATTGTTCTTCACCAAGCTATTGTTGGATTGTTGGAAGAAGTTGCTGTTGGAGGGTGTTTTGGTACCATTCTTTATTCATGGCTGTGTTTTTGGGCACAATTGTGAGTGAGCCCACTCCCTTGGAAGAGAAGCAACCCCACACATGAATGGTCTCAGGATGCTTTACTGTTGGCATGATACAGGACTATGGTAGCGCTCACCTTTTCTTCTCCGGACAAGCCTTTTTCCAGATGCCCCAAACAATCGGAAAGAGGCTTCATCCGAGAATATGACTTTGCCCCAGTCCTCAGCAGTCCATTCACCATACTTTTTGCAGAAGATCAATCTGTCCCTGATTTTTTTTTTGGAGAGAAGTGGCTTCTTTGCTGCCCTTCTTGACACCAGGCCATCTTCCAAAAGTCTTGGCCTCACTGTGCGTGCGGATGCGCTCACACCTGCCTGCTGCCATTCCTGAGCAAGCTCTGCACTGGTGGCACTCCGATCCCGCAGCTGAATCCGCTTTAGGAGACGATCCTGGCGCTTGCTGGACTTTCTTGGACGCCCTGAAGCCTTCTTAACAAGAATTGAACCTCTTTCCTTGAAGTTCTTGATGATCCTATAAATTGTTGATTTAGGTGCAATCTTAGTAGCCACAATATTCTTGCCTGTGAAGCTATTTTTATGCAACGCAATGATGGCTGCACGCGTTTCTTTGCAGGTCACCATGGTTAACAATGAAAGAACAATGATTTCTAGCATCACCCTCCTTTTAACATGTCAAGTCTGCCATTCTAACCCAATCAGCCTGACATAATGATCTCCAGCCTTGTGCTCGTCAACATTCTCACCTGACGATTACTGAAATGATCTCAGCAGGTCCTTTAATGACAGCAATGAAATGCAGTGGAAAGTTTTTTTCAGGATTAAGTTAATTTTCATGACAAAGAAGGACTATGCAATTCATCTGATCACTCTTCATAACATTCTGGAGTATATGCAAATTGCTATTATAAAAACTTAAGCAGCAACTTTTCCAATTTCCAATATTTATGTAATTCTCAAAACTTTTGCTACGACTATATATATATATATATATATATATATATATATATATATATATATATATAAAGTAGCTTTCACTCTTATACCTGTGTTTCTGTTATTCTTTGCAATCAAAAGTTTCATTTTCACACCCCTCATATTATTGGGAGCAATAAAGGATAATAAAATATCTCTCTATTTAAGTGAAACACTAACTCAGGCCGTATTAGAAATAGAAATTAAACATACAGTACATATGTTTAAAACTTTCCCCGGTGGTATGAAGGATATGGTTTATAATACAGAGCTGTAAAGTCACATTTATTTATTTATTTGTTTGTTTGTTTATTTATCTATTTATTTATTTATATTACCTATGACTTACCATGACTGTTCTTAAAATATGCCACACTTATTATTTGTGTTTCAATTCATCGCTATCCTGCAAAGATCATCATCATGAACTTTATACACAGATGAAGTGGTGATGCCATTGCGATCATGTGATTTCAAAGCATATTTGATTCATCCCAGGTTACAGTAATAGCCTGACATTTTTGTTAAATTAATTACTACGGAAAACTGTATGATACAAAGTATGCTTTTAATTCATTATTTATTAATAAGAATAATGACATGTCTTTATTAACCATCATGAAAGCTTTATGCATTATAAGTATTAACATGTGCTTCATTGTGTGAAGCGTTTCGGACAGATGCTGATACAATACGCTATTGAATGTTGTCTGTAGGAACCAAAGCCGACTGATGTGTCCAAAACACGGGGATTGTGGGAAACCAAGGGCTCCACCCCGTCCAAGGTAAGCACAGCTGCGCAGATGTGTACAGTACGTCCTACTGCATGCTGCAGAATCATATACGAAAATGGAGATCCCATTTTTGGTTTCTATCTGCTTTGATTTAATGCTGATTCCATTTGATGCACTTAGCAAAATCACTGACACAAAACCTGGAGGGAAGGTTAATACCGTAAGTATTTACTGCAGGAGTGTGGACAACAACGCTGCATCATTTCACGTTACATACTGTTTTTATTAAGGCACAGAATAGTGTCAGCATAACTAGCTACAGTACAAACAGAGCATTACATTTATATGTACAGTACAGTATATTTAAATATTTATAACTGAAAAACACTGAAATGGAGTTCTATACGCTTTACACAATAGTAGCAATGAAAATAGAAAATTGACCCTTAATCATGCATACCAAGGAGCTAGTGTTATCATATCATAATTTATATTACGTAATGATCGCATCACAGTGTTGTGGCTTAGTGCATTGCTGTGGCCTCCTGCATCAATAATCATCGCAAAAAAAGCGCCCACACACACATACCCACCGAGCAGACATGACATAATGAGCACCTGCCTAATATTAAGTACATCTTCCATTCTGCACCAAAACAACAATGAACTGTGTGACCATGTAGCTACTGTAGTTCACCACGTTTCCTTCTTTGGATCACTTTGGGGACAGTATGTCCTGACCACTGCAGACCAGGAACGTCCCACACAGCTGCGGTTTTGGAGTTGCCCTGACCCAGTCGTCTAACCATTACAATTCGCTTCCTGTCAAAGTCACACAAATCCTTACGCTTGCTTATTTTTTCCACTTCCAGGGACAAACTGTGATGGCTAGACGACTGGGTCCGAGTAACTCAAAAACTGCAGCACTTTTGGGATGTTCCAGGTCTGCAGTGGTCAGAACATACCAAAAGTGGTCCAAGGACATAAAGCCGGTGACCCAGCAATAGGGTCATGCGTGACCAAGGCTCATTTATGCACATGAAGGATGCGAAAGGATGGCACGTGTAGTCTGTAGTCTGCAATCGAAGAGCTACTGGAGCTTAAATTGAGGAACAGGTTAATGCTGAGTCCTGTAGAAACATGCAAAAAGAGGGAACTACGCAATATGAGATGGGCGGTCATAATGTCATGTAGTTTCATTTGGCTCTTTATGGGCGCCAAAGATTAGTAAATAAAACCGTCATGTTTCACTGGCTTTAGTTCATTCCAGTCATTATTCTACAGAAAAACACACACACACACATATGCACTAATTCACACAAGCATGCCCGCTCAGTGTGTGACGTGCTTCGTGGATGCACTTTCGCAATGCTTGTAAATATTGCACTTTAATATTCTGCAATGAAGAGCAGCGTTGCTTCAGTGCTGTGACGATGAGCATCTGGTTACTTGCTGTATCTAATGAGACTTTTTGGTATTGTGTTATATTAAGGTGTTTGGACTTAAGACAACACCATTTACGAACGGTAAGTACTGTATGAATCACTAAATCAACTTTTATGATGTATACAGTATGTACTGTATATAGTACTATACACAGCTGTATGCTTGTTATTACTCTACTTATGTTTAGGCCGTGGTCATTAAAAGGAGCGGTAGGCAGTTCTGGAGAAAGATTGTAGACATTTGAATCCGCAGACGAACAAATACGTACGGGGTCTTACTTAGGTCTTACGGACCACCTTTACTTTGGCCTTACTTACATTTCAAGGTGCACCACATGCATCTACCGCATATACATACTGTGTATAGTAGATGTGTTATGCATACAGAGTGCACGAGCATTCATCATATCCATGATTATATGCTTCCTTTATTAAATAAAACACGCTTTTTACATTGCATAATATTAGGCTTAAATCATATCGAGGATTCTGTTACTACTGTATATAATGACGGCTTAATATAAATAAATATAATAATATAAATAATCGATATAAACCTGTTATTTGAATTCCAGTCGGTGCTACGGTCGAAAAAAAATGTATAGAAGTCTGCAGACTAAACAGATTCCAGAATGAGAATGATTCCTAATATTGAATACATTTTACTGGAAAAGCAAACCACTTAAAATCAATTGAGACAACTGACGTGTAAAAACAATTCATATTCTAAGCGGACGTGTAAATAACTAGATGAGCACGGTGAATCGGTGCAGAGTGTGTGACGTTTTTTTTTTTTTTTTTTTTATGAAAAGAAAAAAACACACACACACACACATTCGGATTGTCAGATCCACCAGAGCAACAAAGTCTCTGGAGCATCTTTGACTGACAGCACGTACTCCTGCTGTCCTGCTCTGAATACCACACAGCTCTATATTTACAGACATGACCTTGCCTTCTGGCCTGTATGGAACATTTGGGGCTGGTGGCAGGTCGAGCATGTCTGTGCCACGGGGAGCAGCGCAACTCTGATGCAACCGGTGACGAATCACATCCCCCCCCCCCCCCCCCCCCATGCAGCTGTCCTAATGTGGCGTTACAGCCGCGTGCGATTGGACGAGATATAAATTAACGGCTTGCTGGAATTAACAACACAGACTATAAATACGACTGAGTGTGTATGCTCAAATTATCAGGTCAACATCAACAGAAGGTGAGATATTGCGAAAGTGCCATGTGCTGTGCTCTGTCCATCACACTGGCACTGACCTGTCTGACCCCTGACCCCTGACCATCATCTGAATGCCATGAACCAGTGTCAAGGTGGCTAGGTGATCTGACCTGTGTGTAATGCCATGCACGATTACAAGCCTTTCTGACATTGTCCTTTTTATCTGTATTGCAGCTACGAGGAAGTAAACACCGACGCACCAACAACTGGCTTTCGAAGCAAGAAAATGCCGCTGCATATTGCATACTTTTTATACTTTAATATCCTCCAGTTGTGTATAAAATAAAATGATAACGCTTGGATTCATTGCAAAAGAATACGAGCACAAGCACGTGTACACCTGTATCTGAGATCCTGTTTACACCTTGTCGCTTATTGCAGCTTATATGTGACCTTTATTCAGTTAAGGTTGTAACTAAATGCGTTTAAACTTTCCACTGCAACAAGTGTTAGAAAGCTCGCTGTGTGTAATGGGGAACCACACTTCCAAAGATTTTGTTTATCTCAGTTAAATAGTTAAAAAAAAAAAATTTTCATGTTTTTCATTTTTCGAAAAAGGTTTCTCTCTCTCTCTCTCTCTCTCTCTCTCTTTGGATCTTAATAAGACAGCTGATGAACCACTAAGTTCTCCATCCTAAGGACTTTCACACAATGGAAAACAGATTTTTTTTTTTTTTTTACAATTGACTGTTTAGAAACCACTGGCACTGGAGACTCCTTCCATAAACGGCGCATAAAAACGGATTCAAAACTGAATTCTCACAAGCAGATAAAATAAGTGAACAAAAAGTCAGATTTGGACTAAAAACATGTTTTTAAAATGCCTCATATATTATTTGAATATTATACAAAATACAAAACCTCCTGCGAAGGTCATGTGTAAGGAGTGAGTCTAGTAAATGCAGTCAGTCTGCCTTAAGGTGTCTTGAGGTCCCCTTCCACTGTAGGTGTGATTTTTCTACGCTGGTGACAAAACAGGTGACAAATACCTGATACTCCTGTTGCACTGCCTGAATGAGTACAACTTTCTTGCTATTGTCATAATAGAAACCACCAAGTTCTTGAATATTTGTGGTTGAAATGCTGACGAAAGGGAAACATACTTTACACCGATCAGCCATAATATTAAAAGCTTTCATGTTAAACTGGGTGGTGTAGTGGTTAGTACTGTGGCCTCGCACCTTCAGGATAGAGGGTTTGACTCCAGCCTCGGGTCTGTCCGTGTGGAGTTTGCATGTCCTCCCCGTGCTTGGTGGGTTTCCTCCCACAGTCCAAGTAATACGGGTTAGGTGAGTTGGCGTTCCCAAATTGCCCATAGTGTGTGTGCATGCGCGCCTTGCTATGGCCCTAAATCTCCTGGGATATCCTCGAAAGACCCCAATCCCCCCCCCCACGCGACCCTGTACAGGACAAAGCGCTATAGAAGATGAACGCATGAACATTGAACCCAGCTTGGTTTTGGTTTTTCTACCAAAAACCAAGACAGACACCAGACACTGTGGTGCCACTCTATGGTGTCTGGCACCAGGACGTTGCCAGCAGATCCGTGCTGTGGGTTGTGCTGTGGGTTGTGGGGTCATGGGTCAGACTTGTTTGTCTGGTGAATCCCATGGGTGCGCTGTGGAGCTCGGAGGCTGGATCGGCATTCTCGGACTCTTTGCCTCGTGGGCAGCTTATCTCTATGCTTTGGGTAAGAGTGGACCGGACAGGCTGGTTTTTGGTCCACGCAAGCATGGGTGAACCTCGGGCGCCCATGATCTCTCACCAGTCTAGTGGTATATAACTGATGATCAGTGTTTGTTTACTTCACATTGCGGCGGTGTTGATGTTATGGCTGATTGGTGTATTTCAGTGCAATTTAGAGTATTGTTTCCGTTTCCGTTTTCTCAAAAATCCCTAAACATGTTTGGATCCAAATGAGAATTTCGACGTTTTGAAATTTGTCCGTGCTTGTGCCTTGATGTGAACGAATGTCCATGTGTTTAACGTTCTGATAAAACGCAAGAACCGACAAGGTGATAACTGGGTTTGATGTGCATGGTCCTGTGTTTCGTTGTGTTTTATTCTTTATAAAGCAATTTTGCCTGCAATTTGTCACAAATCATTCGAGCATCAGAGCATTTGTTTCAGAATGTCGTGCTATTTGCATCTGTGTAATAAAGAGAGTGATGTCCAGTTTGGCTTTTTTCAGGGCACACTGCATGGCAAAGCACAGCTACGGTATATTATCAGCTTTTAGGTCCTGTGGAGCAATCCCAGTCCTCACAGCATGCTGCCGTATTAGCCACTTTAAAGGTTGAACCGTTTTTTTTTTGTTTGTTTGTTTGTTTGTTTTTAATTCCCACAGAATAGTTTGTTATCAGGTTGCTGGTCTGTCCGTGAACCAACACGCTTAACCAGCACGCGTCACATATAACCCACCGCGACTATCAACATATAAATAGGCTTTACAAGTGCTGCAAATTTACAATCTCGGATGATCCGATCCTTACGAAATCAGATTCCTACTTAATGAAGGATAGGGACGAGTGTCCTTGAGTGTCCTGGCTGTATCGCGTACCAAAGCGTAACAAATAAAGTTGATGATTCTCATTGCAAGCTGTCTTCTGTCTCCGCTTGATTTATTCCCCCCTCACTTGTCCCTTCGGCCGTTTTAGACTTGAGAGCTAAACTTCAGGACTACAATAGAGGAGACAGATGAATCCTAAACATTCGCACAGATAGGATTTCAAACGAGGGACAGGAGGGAGGGAAAAAAAAAGGTCAGACGAACAGAATGTGAGGTTTTAGAATTACTCTGACTCGTGTTCGGAGGTCTGGTGCGGTCTAACAATAGACCAAGGCCTTCAGCGCACACCAATATGGAGAGGCCCCGCGATCACATGGTGTCCAGCGTGTTAACTTTGACGCGCCTGTCCCGGCGACACGAGACAAAGCAGAGCCGCTCCTCCACCTCTGGAAGCTCGGTAAGACGGATTCCCCTCCACATCACTGACGCTCTGGTTGACAGCGTGATGCTTTCATACTGAGAGACAGCTCATTTTTGGCATCGCGGAATTGTCTTATTCAATCTAGTTTCTACTATTTATTTATTTATTTATTTATTTATTTATGTGTTGACTTTGTAACGAAAAGTGCAGCGAATACAGTAAGTACTTTGTTTTGAAATTGTGGAGGGATTATGATTGATGTGAACGCGATACATGTACGTACAGTATATATTGTTCTGCTGTCTTTAAGGGAGTTGTCGCATACAGACATGGCTGACGATGATGATGTTATGGAGGAGGAGGTCCAGTGAGTAGCTCATCCTTTACCACCTTCCAGCAGCAATTATTTCTACATAAAATGATGTCCGCATCCTTAAAACTTTTACGTAAAATATTTTCTTATTTCTGTGCTTTCCTGTAAAAGTACACAGAATTCCATGTATCGGAAGATAGTATTTTATTGGTATGGGGGGAAAAAAAAAATCATTGTTTCTCTGTTTTTCTTTCTTTCTTTCTGTTTTTTTTTTTCATCAGGGAAGAAGGTATGGTTCTGCTTCACTTCTTCGGCTTCAGTCTTTAACAGTAAACTGTCTGCGTGTGAGAAATGAAATGCATTATTATTACTGGCATGAACTCAAACTGATTATGATATTCTTCACGGCCTTGTCTCTGTTTGTTTCTCTGCGCAAATCAAGTGGACGAGTCAAAATTCAAACCTAAGTGAGTTCCTCATCACGCTAGGTAACGGTACATTACCCATGAGCTGAACTGTCCGAACACGTCACTGAACCTTCATGTAATCACTGATTTTGTAGGTTTATGCAGAACATTCAAGCACCGAAAATTCCAGAGGGGGAAAAGGTCGATTTCGATGTGAGTGAGTCTGCGTTCGGGACGGATCTGCTGCATCTGTTAGAGCTGCCGATGAGAAACCAATGGTAAAGTGGTGTATGTGTGTGTTTGCGTGCTTTAGGACATTCACCGCAAGCGGCAGGAGAAGGACCTGGCTGAGTTGCAGGCCCTGATCGAGGCTCACTTTATCCAGAGGAAGAAGGAGGAAGAGGAGCTTATCGCTTTGGTGAACAGAATTGTGAGCGTTTCAGGTTTAGAACATGGAACATGAAGTAACTTGTAATGGATTTGTCCTTCAACAGCACCAACATTCATTTGTGACCTTTAGTTAAGTGTGTCCTACATTACCTACAATGCTGCTTGATGCTCGCTGATAGTGGATCAGTAGGATTTAACTCATGCTTCACCTTCCTACTGTACCTAAAGAGAGCGACTTTAATCCCGTTTAACTTTCTCACACGACCAGACACGCACCCAGGGATCTTCTTAGATATAATGAAATGCTTCTGTACCTAAGTGAGTCGTATCAAGTCGTTTAAGGGCGAACGGCAGGATCTAAAGCAAGTCCTGGCGTACCGTTCCAACAACAACATTCCAGCAATCTGTTGTAATGACGACCGGCTTTACAGTGCTATTAGAAGAGAAGAACCTGCATTATGGAAGCGTTAGTGTTAATCTCCACGATGTGAGAACATTGTCCTGCTCCCCGTCCTGTGTCTCTGGGTCTTACTTTATATCCCGCACGGTCAGGATCAGGATAAAAGACTGAAATGTGACTGCAACATTTCAGGAACATTGATGGAGACGGCCAAAACATTATTGGTATTGGTGCTAGGTGTCGTGTCCGTAACTTTTTTGAATCCAAATCTTTCAATGATCTTAATTGTCATTCAAATGAAACTTAAACCAAAAAAAAAAAAAAAAAGTGTATTATTCTAAAATGTACAGTAAAATTGTTGCAAATCAGGAATTTGACATGGTTACGGACACTACATATTTTTTCATAGTTGCTTTCATTTAAGCAAAATCTTTTACAGGTCATATGCTTCTAGAAGCTTACGCCAATTTTTGTATCAATCCTTAATAAATATGTATAATTATTGTTATTGGTTAAAGCAGACAACGTATTTTTTTTATAACATTCAGTCTAAGGCTGAAAAATGACCATTTTCAAAACGGCTGAAGTTGAAAACGTCCATTTTGCATAAACACATTCTGAAAAAAATAAATAAATAAATAAATAAATAAACTCCTTAAACTATATGAATAATAAACTATATAAATAAACTATGTGATGTAGGTGTGGGGTGGGGCTTCCACAAATCAGACTCGTTTGCTTGGTGCATCCAATGCATTGGGAGCTTGGGCTTGGGCTCTTGGTCAGCTGGGCCCACTGGGCTGGGGTGCACTGGGTGTTCTGGTGCCTATCTATCATGGACAGCATTCACGTTTTTCGCATTGGCTTTTCTGTGGGATCGCACCAGACAGGCTGGCCTTTAGTCCTTGTGGGCGTGGGTGAGCCTTGGGTCCCTGTGATCCAGTTTGCTGGTGTATAACTGGTGATCGGTGTTATTGACGTCTCCAGTCAGTGTAGCATTAATTATGTACATTAATAATTATGCCAACGAAAGATCCATACAAGCACGGTAAGATGTGCGTTTGTGTGTATTCAGGATAACCGCCGCGCAGAGAGGGCCGAGCAGCACCGAATCCGAGCGGAGAGAGAAAAAGAGCGACAGGCCAGACTCGCTGTGAGTTCCCCCTGAAAAATATCATCATCCAGCACCTAAAATAAACTCAGCGGGCGACATTTGAAGGCAACTTTGTTTGCAGGAGGAGAAAGAAAGAAAGGAGCAGGAGGAACAGAGGAAGAAGCAAGATGAGGATGCAAAGAAGAAGAAGGCTCTAAGCACCAAGACCCATCAGTACGGAAGCATTCAGCAGAGGGTGAGTAGACCGGTTTATTAGAATTGTTAAAGGAATGGGCTTCAGGCTTCGGGTTCAGTTCCCGCCTTGGGTCAGTGTGCATGGAGCTTGTATGTTCCCCCAGTGCTCCACAGTCCAACATCTAGATTAGTCTAATTGTTGTTGGTCTTTTGGCTGTTCCTGACAAGAGGTTGCTACAGACAAGCTCGAGACAGGTTTTTACACCGGATGCCTTTCCTGATACAACCCGCCGCTTTTATCCGGGCTTGGGACCGGCACTGCACCCAGCGGCTGGGAATCGAACCCGGACCTTCCGCATGGCAGGCGGAACACCTACCCATGAGCCTCCAGTGCCTCTGCAGATTAGTCTAAATGGCGTTCCCAAATTACCCTTAGTGTGTGTGAATGCTAGTACGGGTCTTTAATCCGCTCTGGAACTCATGGTATTTTTCCATATCATCAGATCATATATTGCCTTGGGGGCTCTTCACAGCCATTTTGTGTTTCTTTGTTGCATGTTTTTTAACTATGGCGCAGCTTTTCCTGGCATTTCTTTGCATATAGGCGAATCCTTTTTTTTTCACTAAGGAAGGGAATCCTAGAGGGCAATTCATCATGTCTTTTTTTTTTTTGCTTTAAGGGCGCTCTTGGACTTGCAAGGCATGTCTTCTCCACTGTAATGGCACCCTCGAGGGCACTGTATTTTTTAAACCACAGGACATCGTCAGTGGTTACTGAAGGAGAATAAAACAATAACTAAGGAATTAATGTGCAGCATAAACCTTTAGCAAACACCTGCCCTTAGACTCCCCATCTGTGTACAGTATATAAGAGTGTATAACCACACCAAGGTAACAGCGTGTAATAATGACTTTCAGGCCGACGGTCGCAAAGGAGCCAAGAAGCAGACGGAGAGGGAGAAGAAGAAGAAGGCGCTGGCGGAAAGACGCAAACCTCTTAATATTGATCATCTCAGTGATGACAAGCTCAAGTACGATGTCGATATATGAAGCCAAATGTGTCACTAATAAGCAGGCTCGTCACACTAACAGCACGAAAGGAAGGTCAAAAAAGCAGTTGAGCTCAGATTTCATTCATTCTCTTTCATTTCCCAAAATGCACTACAGTATGTCTCATAATGCAGTTTTTTTTAAAAATATTATATTTAGTGCTATACATTTACAGATACAGGGCTTTTGTCCCTGCCTTCCTACAGTAATATACGAGGTGTGCTCAAGTCAAACAGGGACTTTTGATAAAGTTCTGAGACTAAAAACTCCCTTTATTCCTCCTGATACACCAGCGCACTCACCTCAGCGTTTCACCAGGGCTTGCATACCATGACATTTCTCAGTACACCAGAGTCATGATCAGGCTGCTTGCAGAAACGCTGGCCTCCCAGGAACTCCTTTTACCGTACAAACATGTTGCAATGGCTTGGACTGTACGGGGGGGGGGGGTTTGGGAGGGTGTGGCGATAACTCCCAGTCGAGTTTCTGTAACGTGCAAGTGGGCGTTACAATTCCTGGTGTGGCTTGAACACTCCTCGTATAACTCACTTGGTAACCGTGATACTGAAACAACAGGAAGAAAAGTTGGTACCCACAAATAACTTTACAGAACCATGCTTTGATGTGTGCGCAGGGATAAAGCTAGTGAGCTGTGGCAGTGGCTGATGGAGCTGGAGGCAGAGAAGTACGACCTGGCTGAGAAACTGAAACGGCAGAAGTATGATGTAAGAGAAATGTTCATTAAGATACACCTGGTTAAATCATGTGGCACTGAGAGGAGCTTGTCCATGAGCTGAGATGAGCTTTTCTTTGTCTCGCAGATCACTCTACTCCTTGCCCGGGTCCAGGACAGTCAGAGGTAAGGAGATCTTTCAATTCCATTTTGATCAGGGAACAATATGAATCTACTTTAGATGTGTGGCCATAAGATCATTCTCACTTGTTGTTAGTGAGAATGATCAGAAAAATTTGCTAGGAAGGTAAAAAGTGTGGACTTTGGAGAAGAGGAACAGGTCATGTGGTCGGTTGAGTTCAGACCGACTCTATTCCAGAGTGACGAGGGTCAGATAGGAAGCGCATGAAGCGCCTCTAACTAAAAAACAAACCAAAAACAACAACAAGCCTAGAACGCTACAATAACCCGTCTTGCCATACGGAGCGAAGCTGTGTTTAAGAGTGATCTGATTGTATTGTACGTACTGTACTCCCTCCACCTGTCATGTCTGTGCATTCCTGCGTTCCCTACCTCAGCAGTGGAACTCAGTGTCCTCTCTCTGTGTCTCTCTGCAGCGCGAAAGGACGAGGCAAGGGCAGCAGAAGGAGGTAGAAATGCTGACGGTCTGGAGATGGGGGAGACTTCCGCTCTGCAGGGCCTCGTGGGATTTGTTAACGTCATTAGAAGTTATGTAACTGAATGTAGGATAACGAACCCTTTAAATGTATATTTCTGCCTGGAATTACAAATAAAGCACAGAATGTTTGACCTTGGCTTGTGAGAACATTAAACTTTTGTACTGTGACAAAAATGTGTGTGTGTGGGCGGGGGGGAGACAACGATGGGTATACAATGCAGAATGGGATGACCTTCGGTCACATGATGCAGCACTTCTTTAAAAGAAAATCTGATAAATGTATTGTAATAAATAAAATATAGTAAATATATCAGGAAACACATTGTTAGCAGTTATTCAGATTACAGGGACTAATTAATAAAGAGCAGGTGGCACCGTTATGCTGCTGAAGGTCATACAGTATACATGATGTATTTATTAAAAAATAAAACTAATATTAGGTCATCTATATGAATAAAAGAAATGTTTTGCCTGTACATTTGTCAGAACTCGCTTTTTCAATGATATCTTTACGTTACGTAAACACATTGGAGGACCTGAAACCAGCCTCGGAATATTTTCTGTATTTCCATCCAGATTTGTCATATTTGCACATCGTGCAAAACTGGCTAGGCCAAATTTTATGAAACATTGCCTGAAGTTACATTGAATTACAAAACATTGAATAGAATTGCACTTATGATGAGTTACGTTCCAGATTACAAACTGCATATTTTGACAGCACTGCGCAGTCGCCAAACTGTGGGCGCGTCTTAAATCGTCAGGCTAGACACAATTTAATGAAACTTTACTGCAGTATCTGCTTGGTTTATCCTGCACCATAAGTGAAATCAAAATGTTTAGTAAAAGTAATGTTGTGATAGTAATAGTATACTTAAAAACAAACAAACAACTAGTAAGCTACTTGCTCAATGGAAACAAACACCTGCACCAACAGATAAAAGCCAACTGAATCTTTTCACCTCTGAAATAACAGCGCTGCAGTGGTATAAGTGAATTTTAACACGCTTGAGTCGTTTCAGGACAAAACTTCAATCATCCGATATTTTCTTTAACTTTCATATCAAACCAGTCATCTCTGACAAACAGAACACACAGCGCTGCTCTTTTTACATGACTAGCTTTAATTGAAGCTACATCTGAGACACGTGGTGCTTGAGAAGCCACACATGAAAATGAGACGTGCATTGTTGTTTATACATATATACGATTATTAAAGACACCAGTTGAGTGTGACAAAATGGCATGTGCTGCCCTCAGTGTACTTCAATGAGAGTCCATGGCGTGTGTGTGACATCATCAAACTACAGACACTATGCACACACAAGCTAACACCAGTGCATTTTCAAGTTGTCCTGTCTGGAACCTCCTGAGGCGAGATGCAGACAGTGGGCAGAGTGAGACGAGGCAGTGGAGCGTGGGTGGGGATCCTCACCACAGGTGCGTCTCCCGGATCTCCGCGATGACCTGACTGGCTTTCTGTAAGGCCTGTGGACACACAGAGGGGGAGGGGAGGAGTTAGCATGGATCTGTCAAGAATTACGAAAATCTGTGAAGAAATAATGTGAAAATAAGTATCTAAGTCTTAATCTGAATAATCATATATTCAGAAATCTAACACAACACAACTTGAAAATTTACAAAAAGTTCCCCAGGACAAACATTCCAACATCAGGCTTTCCACAAGGTTTAGGAGAGTGTTTATGGGAATTTTTGACCATTCGTCCAGCAGCGCATTTGTGAGGTCAGACACTGATGTTGGATGAGAAGACCTGGCTCGCAGTCTCCACTCTAATTCATCCCAAAGGTTCTCTCAGGTGACTCTGTGCAGGCCAGTCAAGTTCTTCCATGCCAGACTTGCTCATCAACACACTCCTACACCTTGTGGAAAGCCTTCCCAACAGAGCTGAAGCTGTTATAACTGTAAAAGGGGGGAGTGGGGGGGGGCAACATCATATTCAACACTATGGATTACGAATTGGATGTTACTCATTTTCATATGCATGAGAAGGGCAGGCGAGTGAACACTTAGCAATGCACACTAGGCTTGACACTTTGAAACGCTTATAATAAAACTATTGATCATTAACTTACTGAATTAATGAACCGCACAAATGTACGGTTAATACCTATTCAGTAAAGACACTGATCACATATCCATTATATTCCTCAGTTTTAATCTTATTTATTAGGTTTATAATAAGCAATCAAAACCCAGGGCTGTGTAAGGACACTGGAGTTTTTGCTTGCTTGGTAATCCAGCTAATTATCTTTCCAATAATTTATCTTTCCATTCCTGAAGTGAACTAAAACCATTTCTGTGGGTTAACAGCATCATCTTATACTTTGCATGTCAGACTTGTTTGAGCCCAGGGTTTGGACCCATTTGGTGCCACGTTGTGTTAAAAACTGCTGTAGCAGGATGTGGCGATGATGACAGTGATTATGGTGTGAACTTGCCTGCAGCATGTCTGCGGCCTCCTTGCGGCGCTGCGCCATATCCTCTGATTCGGTGAGCAGATCGTCTAGGAGGCCCGATTTATATAGCTGTCCTACCAGCTCACTCTGCAGACTGTCCTTGACATGGTTCACCAGAAAGTGCATCACGGCCTTTGGCACGCTGGAGAACACACAGTCAGGGCGTGAGTGTGATAAAGATATTAGTGGCTTAAATTTGGTACAAGTATGTGACAGTCATTTTTCATTTCTCTCTGTTTAAATTTAATTCACAGATTTATCATTTTTCATTTAGTTTCGTTTACTTTTAGAAATGAAAATAAAATCTCTGACAAGAGGCTGAATGATGCACAAATCAGGAATGACTTTTTATTGTTACATTTATTATGCAACTTGTAGAATAAGTTCATTCAATATTGAAATTGGAACTGAATTTGTGTGAAACTGAAATACTCTCACTGAGCCATGAATACATTTCAGGTGTTATTGCAACATAAAACACAGGAGCCAATCATGTTCCAATATGCAAACGCGGACCAATTAACACTGAATAACCGTTTTCCAAGATTCATATTGAAATAATCTGGCTTTCTTGATAAGTGTGAAAGTTTGTTACAAAATAATTTTTTCCCTTCTTTTTTTAGTCCTCATATAAAACTGCACAATAATAATTCCTTTTTTTTTGGGAACATGATATGAAGTCAGTGGACAGACTACTGGACTCTACTGTATTTCTATGAAAATGAATCAGGGTAAGAAAACCCTGGTAGTTTTGATCCAGTGCCTGTGCATGACTGTGCACACAGTTTCAGGTCTCAGAATAACAAAACCCAAGGCTGGGATCCGTTACCTGTCCTGTATGTTCTTGCGTACGATGAGGAAGTAGGACTTAATGAGCCTCTCGATGACCTCACAGTCTCTCTGCTCACGAGCCGAGAGTTTCCTGGCAACCGGTACAGGCTGGCAAATGTACAGCAAATTATTACTAATGAGTTCTGGCAAGCAGTTAATAAAACGCACACATTTGTCTGCCTTCCCAATTAGATTAAAACAAAGCCACTTTCTCGAACACATTGAATTAATTTCTCAGTAATTAATCTGGTGCTGCACGAGCTGCAACAGTGGTGGAACTTTAGAGAAAACAGGCAGTGTGTGTAAGGAGTGGCGGGAGCAGCAGCAGTGTGGTCCATGGTGTGTAGTGTGTAAGGACGCACCACATCCAGTAAGTTGACTGCATGGCCTTTCTGAGGGCTGGCTGGCAGAGGAAGCGGCTGCTTCGACTTATCATCCGGCTGACCCTCTTCTCCTTTTTTCAGCATTCCTCTCCAGGTCCCTGTGCCTGTTTCCTGGTCACCCTGGGCACTGGCACTCTACACACACACAACACACACACAGTGAATTAAATTGCACTACCTGCAATAAGGATGTGCTGAAATTTTTTTATGTGAAAAAAAAAAAAAAAAAAAAATACTGAACGCTTGTACTGATCATACTGGTTTCCATTCCTTTAGATTAATACAATCAATACTGGTTAAAAAATATGTTGCTACACTTGTTTGTTACCAGATCAGCATAATTCCCATCATGACCGGTGATCATTTTAATCAACTACAGTGGTCTTGGGTTGATAATTGATTGTAATGTTACATTTTGTAGCTTACTTAAAGAGAACTGGGATGTGCATCCAATCTGGCAACCCCAAATATGTTGTATGGGAACCATTTTCATGCAGGGGTTCACTTTCACCTTTTTAAACACAGCCCACATACTGAAACACTTTATGGCCTAGGACAGCATTCATCCTTACTGGTACAGTACGTACCTCGGTTGCTGGACTGACATCGCAAGTAAAGCGTAAGCAAATCAAATCAACCAACATTCTGGTGATTCAGCCCAGGATGCACAGACTTTTATTTTATTTTATCCATTTGGAAGTATGGATACTTCCAAGTGGCCATCTGAGGACTTCCAAATTAACCCATGAATAAAAAGACAGGAAACACGGAGCATTAAACAGGCACTGTGGACCTTCAGTCAGACAATCAGGTCTCTACATCCAAGACGAAAAAGCAGGACAAAAGGTTTATGAAGGTGCCAAACACTCGTGACAGTTCAATTCTAATTAAACTCACAAAAAACACAGGAGTCTATGGTTTCAAAAACATACCACTGCTGTGCTTGCTTACAAGGAAGGTCTTAATGTTTTAGGGCCTGACAAAACATACACACAACAAGCTTGTACAAAACAATTCTCTATCAGAGTGTAGCTTGCTGGTTACTCTTAGTCCTATGCAACACAAAGACAAGGGGAGCTTTCCTACAGATTCAATCAGCATGCAAAAAAACACGACACATCAAGCAGATGCTCTAACTGGAATCTAGTTCCAAGAAATAAGCTCAGGAGACAGAGGTCATGTGACTCGGATGCCTTCACAAACAGCGTGTAACTGGGAGGGGTATTAGAGCCATGCCATGCGCACACAACCGCTGTGCGGCGCACACCTTAGCAACATCGCCATCAGTCGAGGCCTGATCGCTGGGGGGCAGAGACTGGCCACCGGGACCCTTCAGAGTCTACAGAGAGAGAGCAAGATGAGGACTGAGCCGCTAGCTAGACAGCAAACGTTTATAAAAGGAGAGAGCCACTTGTTGTTTCTTTTAATACACAAGAAGGGCAAAGGGGGAAAGAAATAATGTTAGTGAATGGGAGAAAAGATCTAGATTTCCGCACACTACCTTGTCACGTGGTACAGCCGAGGGGAGGTCTCTCATTCTGTTACGCCTCTGCTCCTGCACAGATTACAGCAGCGTGAACTTTTTCCTTAACAGGGCTTGAGAGACTTCTCAATGTCAATTTTATTTGTAAAGCACATTTAAAACACAACAGCTTGTGAGCCACATCAGCATTTATTGCGTTACATTATCATGTTAAAAATGCCTGTGATCGGCTGTTTCCTTCAAAGTCTGCGAGCGAGTTAGTCTAAAAACAAACTCATTCCACAGTGTACAGTACACCAGCCTCAAAAAGCCATGTGCGTTAAAAGCCGCTCATGTGCCGCGCAAATGTCCTCCGCTTGAGAGGACTCCGCGGAACGCAGTGCTGTAAACTTTTGTTCCGGTGACATTAGTTCCCAAGCGAAATGGAGGAGAGGTTAATTATTGTGGTAGCGGGTGTTTATTAATTATTAATGTTATTTTAATTCAAGACAAAGTCTAGTAAGTGATTCTAATGTTAAAATAATAAGAAATATAATATAATATAATAAAAAAATAATATTAAATTAGACTAGCAATTCACAATTAACAGAAGCCACACCATACAAATGGCTTATAATTTGTTTATTTCTACAATACAGTTCTTTCTATCAATCAATGTCTTGTTTTCTTCCACATTTTGGTCAGTCTCCACAAGATCAACAAGCTTGATTGCTTTGCGGCCCCTTTAAATACAAGAAAGGCGTTCGATCTACGTCAGAGCGGCCAACAGCAGTGAAGAGCGGCGACTGGCGTCGGCGGCAGGGCAGCGGAAGCGAAATTTGACGCTCTCGCCGCGTTCAGTGTGAACGCACCATAACTATTAACACACACTGGCATCCCGTGTGCTATGAGTGATCTATTTGCCAAGTTTGTTTAAAAATAATACTTATGGTGGATGACAGTGTGCGGCTCAGGAAGACTTATCTTTTTGTTACATTTAATTTTAATGATTGTCCTTGTTTTAAGTATAATTATTCGAATTTAATTCAGCTAAATAAAGCTACGGTATAAAACTTTCAGCTTTTTTTGTACTGTATTATGTAGGACGACTTTCACCATCACTTATTTTTTTTTTTGGATTTTTCCCCGATTTTCTCCCTAATTTAGTCATGTCCAATTCCTCCCCGTCACTAGGGGGCTCCACATTAAGACTACTACTACCACTCAGCCGGGAGGGCCGAAGACCATCACGTGTTTCCTCCGAACCACGTGACGCCAGCCGACCGCATCTTTTCGGGCGGCGTAACACACTGGGAGGACAGCGCTATCCGCTCCCTCCGCTGCGCGAGCTCACAGACGCCCCTGATTGGCTGTAGAGCCGTGATTAATGTGGGAGCACGATGTACCTCTCATCCCTCCCCTCTGAGAGAGCTCGGCCAATCAGCTCACTCTAGCCCTCCGGCTGCGAGAGGTTACAGCACCACCCGGGATTCGAACTAGCGATCTCCGGAAGAGCGCTTTTACCACTGCGCCACTGACTTTCACCATCACTAATGGAATCACTGCTCTCTGTCTGGTCACTGGAATCTTTTTCTTTTTGTGTTACATTAACAAGGAACCTCTCTAATGACACTTGCTTTTGCCTCACTTTTGAGGATTTTGAAGACATCCTTAAAGAGATTCCTCTCCCGCACTGCGACAGCCCTTTTAATATTTTCTTCTTGGTGTACAGTAACTGAAGAACAGTCACTACAGTTGGACACAAAATATAGAAATGCTTTACACACAAACCTCTATGTTGTTGTTCATGAGTCCACAGGCATCAGCAAAGTCTGGATGTTTGGTGTTGATGTACGCCAGCTCGATAGCTACCAAGTTGTGAACCTGCAACGGAATTACATCTTGAGTGACACAAGCAGACCACGTAGCGTTAAGTGAAATGAATGGACAACAGCGAGTCGCACCATCTCGTTAGTGACGGGAAGTCTTTTCCTCAGCAGGGATGTGACCACTTCCACGATGGCGTCGTGGAGCTTCGGGAAGCGCAGCAGCTCCTGAAAACAGACATTTGCTGAATGGGTTCTGTTAAAATTATCCAACTAGAGAGAAAGTGGGAAAAATGAATGATACACACCTGGGTGCTGTAGTTACTGCAGTGCTGGATGATTCGCTGCATCTCTTCATGTACGAGCTCCACACACCGCAGGCTGGGCTCCTCCAAACGCTTCACCTGCCTCTTCACCAGCAGCTCGAAAGACACCTCGGGGACAAACAGAGCAGGACGAGGACCCTGCACGCGCGCACACACACACACACGCTACATCACACTGATGTACTCTTCCAAAATAGACTACAATAACCAGAAACTGCTGCATAAAGCTCATTCTGAAGCAGGTTCTGTACTTAACCCTAGAATTAAATACATAACACAGTACAATAGAAACTGCATCATCAACTTTTAGGGAATTTAATTAAAATGAGGTTTTCAAAAAAGGTATCAATGAAATATCTATAATAGATTACGAGATTACTAAATTACGAGATTTATAAATCTATAAAAAAGTTCTTTAAAAGTTAGACATGTTTGAAAGACTTGGGGAAATCACCGTGGCGTTTCTGATGGCTGTGAGCACATCTATGGTCGTGAGCCCACCGAGAGGATCGACCGACTCAAGTGTTCTACCAAACGTTTCATGGAAAATGTAGCAAATTCTGGCACCACCGCACCTGAAACAGAAACAAGGGAGCAACAGGTGTTTAACTGCCTGCTACCACAGATCATGACGAGAATGCCTAAGCCTCAAAGACGCCTATATACAGTATAAAAAAAAACTGGAGAAGTTGAAGTTGAGCAGAGTATGTTTTTGCATTATATACAACGACGAGCGTTTATTTCTTTACAAAAAAATTAAAATTACACACAGCTCAGCGGTCTCGATGTATTTGGCTGTTCCCTCGATAGTGTTGCAGTACTCTGCGGCGAACTTGGTGATGAGCTGCAGCAGGGTGGCGCTCTTGTCCTCCACAGGCTCTCCGTAGCTGCTGAGCAGAGACTGATACTGGGCGGCAAGGACGTTGATGCGCGTCTTCAGCTCTGGCAGACAATCCCGAATGTGGTGCATCAGCAACCTGAGACGGAGAAGATGTTTAACATAGGGAAGGTGACAACGTGCTTTGATTTGCATCAAAAAGCAGGAAAGTAGAGAGCGCCGACCTGTTGTAGTGAACTAGAAACTCTGTAAAATAAACACAACACTGAAGCAGTTTGTTTAGAGCCCTTTGCTGTTTGGAAGATTAATCTTATGCAAAAAAAATTACGTTTCCCTAAAATGACCTTGACAGAACAGATTCAATTGGGGGTCAAGAGATTTGGAGAGGAAGCGGGAGGCTGTAAGAGCTTACAATTACACTGAATCTCAGATTATTATCCAAACAAGTACACAGTGTGATCAAGTGAACATACATGATGAATTCTCACGCAATACACTGATATACACTGTTACACGAAGCCAACTGGCACTACATTACAGGCTCTAGTTCTACAGCACTGTAGCTCGAGTAGTCTGATCACACGGTGTTATATTTGTGCCTCGATTTTTTTTAATGCACACCCTGATGACGAGATAGAAAACCAGGCCAATCGGAGACTCGAGGAAGGGATGCTGGGATGCAGACTATAGAATTAAGGAATGAGGCATAAATATATCGCTATTTTCATGTACTATTTGTAGAGCTTGTGAAACAGGCAGGTGCACACAGTAGCTGAAATAAAAGCCCTTAATGTGTCCTACATTACGCTGTAGGACACATTATAAAAGCTGCATAAGAGCTGCATTCGATGAGTCGTGACACTGAATCTCCACTGATATTTCTTTCATGTGACCAAACCACCTTCTAATATCATCACCTCAACACAGCAGCAAAAAAGCTCTCAGAAATAACGGGATTGGAACATCATCATGCTGTTCATTTTTATGCCTATAGCATATGTAACCTGCATTTTAAGGAATTACAATAAAGGCTTTGAAGAAGAATTCCTTTTGAGCCATGGACACGGATTTCCAAAAAGGCACTGAATACATCTGTTTGCGCTTTTTTCCCCCTTTGGTATCAACATTCATGCTACGCGTCATCATGCAGGAATTTCGTTTCCCAATCATCATGAAATTTGTAATGTGATGCTTTGAACTAATCACTTTACTCTGTGTCCAGTGCTGGAAGTGAAAGATTCCACCGCTGATGTGAACGCCTATTATATATCAGTGACAGTGAGCACCAGAACACATTTTCAAAATTACTTAAGCTTTCACCACACAGACTTTTTTTAACTTTCAGGGCAGAAAAGCCCAGAGACCGGACATGATATACTGTAGAAATCACACACACACACAAACACCTAAAAAGCTTCTGCTACAGTACATGAGGAAAAAAAAATGAACAAGCCGCTTCACCAATTGGCCTCATTACCACAGCAAGAAAGAAACATCCTCACGTCGGGCAAGAGATTTTCCTGAGCCCCCCAAAAAAATAAAAAACGTATCAAACGTAACAAAATTCCTGCTTAAATGGTAATGACTGATTACTGGTGAATAAAAGTTTGATGAATTGAGTTCAGACTGCCTCAAATAAATCAGAGGAGCATTTCATAATTAACTTCCATCTCTTCACCGAGAGATCTTCTTAGCACATCCAAGAAGGCAAAGCTGAGTAATTGTCCCTGGAGCCTGTGCGGTACATCTTTTAAATACCATGTCATTATAATGAATCTAGAAACACAAGTTTCACCTTTGAATGAGTTAAAGAATTGTACCTATTCAACGTTCTGGCCAGGTACTTGGTTCCGTTTCTGTTAGCTAAGGAAGGATACTTCTTCTGAAGGAAAGCATACTCGTCACGGATAGCATCAGCCACAGATTTCTTGTTGTTGATATCAAGTTGACTCCTGGTTTGATCAAAATAGAAATAAACACACAAAGAAATGACAAATAACACGGTGCATTATGTATAATTTGTCATTCAAAAAAGTAATGTTTTAAAAATAATTCAAGATTCAAAGAATTTTTTTTATCCCAGAGGGAGTTGCTTTATCTTTGTTACAGTTACTTTCCATTGTTTTGAAAGAGTTATAAAGAGTAATACATTAGGCAAGGAGTGAATTTTATTTTTTTTTAATAAAATTAAATTTAAAAAAAAACAAGCAAACATAAAAACAGTAAAGTTCTGAATAAATAAACAACATTGTTATTCTTTGGTCACCTATTGACGACTCCTATGAGTCCCAGTTTAACAGGAATGACTCTGCCCATGAGAACGTCCATGGCGTCTGTGCCAGCATCCATCAGATCCAGTTTTGTCACCACAGCCAGTGTCCTTCGCCCTAAAGATGACCAAACACGGTGCTGGAAAGTGAGATACTGCTCCTGAAAGTATCTGTAAATTTTCTACAGAATACTTGAACAGATTCACAGAGAGAGAGAGAGAGAGAGAGAGAGAGAGAGAGAGAGAAAAGACTGACCATCAGGGTCGACCTCGCGAGCCACTTTGAGGGCCTCGGACGTGGCCATGTCTGTATTTGCGGCTGTTACAGCCAAAATAATGCAGTTCGGGTTGCTAATGTACTGGAGGATCAGCTCCCGGATTTGGATCTCGATATCTTTGGGTTGGTCCCCGACAGGAACCTGGAAATAAACACGCAATGGGCCACAGGTCATTCTAAAAGCTAGATCAGAATATGATCATGCTGTTTGTTGTGCTGAAAGACAAAATGACCTTTGTAATGCCAGGCAGATCCACCAACGTGAGGTTTACCACTTGAGGAGAGAAGATCTTTAGATGGATTGGGTCACTGCTGATGCCCTGAGGAATATAAAAACATCATCAGCACAACAAGGATGATAAATTTATAAAGCTATGTATATATGCATTTTTATTCAATTCCATATTTACTTTGTTGTTGCCAGAAATTCGTTCTGTTTCAGCTTCAATTTCTTGCCGGATTTCGTCGAAATCTGTATAGATCTGTATAGACAGAAAATTAGTTTTTTTGGTACAAAAACATCATAAAGACAACATGAAAATGTTTTGCAATTGTAATAAAAATAACGTTGAATTTCTTTTCTTCCAATAACGTCAAATAAACACATGAACAAAAGCCTTGAAGGAATCAGACGTGCGAGTCTAAATTTTAACGCTAGAAAAACTTTAATTATCATAAGCTGGTAGCTTGATTGTCACACAAATGATATTTAAAAAATGCTTTTTTAATTTTACCCAGTGTTGTTCCAGGGGAATAGGTCCATAATTAACTACTTAATTAAAAATACACCCTTCCAGGCTAGGTAGTCTGATAGACTAGAGTGTGAAACATTTAGCAAGTGCAAATCACCCACTGAAACATCATTTTATATCACTGATGTCTCCAAGATGCATCAGTAAAGTAACACGCTGGTCAATAATCTGTATATTGATGTTTTATGACTTCCAAAAGATACAGGGGACCCTCGCCATACGAACGGCCCGGATAGCGTATTTTAAGACAAAATAACCGAAGTTTCAGCTGGATTTTGCATCGACATGCGAAGCAGTTTTGGCATCCAGGCGATCAAGCTGGTCGAATGCACTTCCACTTTCGCGTATCTTAGGTAGCCGGTCAAATCTTGTTTGGGTCAGATTTTGTGCAAGTTTTTGTGGAGATAAAGCAGCACCGCAAGGTCAAAAAAAGTTAACTAGGATTGTACAAAAAAACAGGATTAATTAATTAATAATCAGTAATTCTGTGTTCTGATAATCTGGAACTTGCCTGTTTTAATGGTACCGTTTACATATGACAAGGGAGAAAAAAATCTCAATCATAAATGTTGATTGAAGTTTAATATCTGTTTATTTTGTATTCTACTTAATTAATGTGTCTTATCTAAATGTTTTGATTGTTTTCATATGCAAAAACTGATTAGAGTGGATTTTTTTGTAATATTTTTGGGTGGCTGGAACGCATATCCGTGCTTCATTATATGAAATTCCGAGTTACAGAACAGATTCAAATCTTACTGAAGTGCAAACATGTACCTTATTTTTGGTGTGTAGAAATTTACCCCATTCTTCACCCTCTACACCTGGAAGCACAGAGTAAAACAGTAAAATGTTACAAACAGGTCAGAAGCATCAGACTCTACTTCGAGTCCAGAGCCCTTTCTAGGGGCCTTTCCGTAACCTGATGCAACCCGTATTCTCAGAAAGATTCAACAGTTCCTGAACTGGATCAGGTGTGTTATACAGTAAGTGTAAAGCACGTAAAGCACAAACAAATGGTCATTAGTACTTCAATTATAAGACAGGAAAGCTTGTTTATCCAGATATCAGCTTTGAGCAGGTCAAAGAATCATGGAAAACCTGCAATTCAGGAAGTGACATCATCACCATCATGTACAGTGCAGTAGGTTAAGCACACACCCCTCTTTCCAGTTTCTTTTTAAAGAAGCAGTTTGTCATTTTCATGCATTTAGAATAAAAACATCACACCCCACACACACATTCCACTTGACAATATACACCCTGATATCCATTAAAACTTTTTCCAATATACCGTTTACAGAAAGAGACAGGTGTTTACGAAGAGGCGGAGCTAATTTCAGGCCAGGAAAAAAATGTCAAAATAAAAAAAAGCCAGAAATAAAGTGATGAGCAAAAAAAGTGCATCCTGATATTGAAGAGAAACCGAAATATTGAAAACCGCTCCTTTTGTGCACAAACATGCAGCGCAAATAAATGTACCACTGAAGCACACTATGTTCACACTAGCAAGTCAGAAACTGAGCTGTGATACACACAACTTTTCTACTGTGTATCCAACTATAAAACAAGCAGGAAACCGTTCAAAACTACCAACAACTTGATCAACTTGTTGCTTGCTAGTGTGAACGCACAGGAAAAGCGATGCTGTTAGTGAGATTTGAAATGTATAGCACTGCTGTTGAAATATCTTCATACTGTACGTAGGAGCTGAAAGAAATGCATAGGTGCATCGATTGAATCGTATTCTAAGAGCTGTAAGTTTGTCTGACTGATGCGTTGACGATTACAGCTAGCAAATTAAAAAGAATGACACAAGCAATACAAAAGGTTAAAACCATATAATCAGATGGGAGCTGCTCAAGACAGACAACAGCGCAAGCAACAAGGAAAAGGAGACCTTTATAAAGGCGTCCATTTTTCCAGGAATTGGGGTCTGTGGTTAAAGAGAGACGAGAAAAAGAACAGGGTTAGCCCAAGACAACTGTTATCTCTATATAGCAGTGCAGTCTCTAGAGGCTGTAGCACATGAGCCAGTGACCTGAATGGCGACACTCAGAATATCCTGTTTAGCTCTACTGGGAAAAATCAGTGACATCAGCACTCGCATACATACAGTAGCTGTATCTCCCGAATACAAAGCTGACCTTTTTTATTATTATTATTATTGGGGGTGGTTCTTTCATGCTACAGAAGCTGCTTTGCTTGTTCATGACAACAACAACAACAACAAAAAAAACAAGCAAAGGAATGATTCAGGAACTGTCCTTTGTGCTGTGTGTGGGTGCGTGAGTAGCTAAAAGACAACCACACACTGCATGCCAGTCTTACTGCTGTGACAGGTTGATTATTGTAAGTGCTGGCCCAGCCCTAACAGCGCTCATTTAAGCACACACGCAAACATACACACGTGACAAAAGGAAAGGGCAGGACTGCAGGCGAAGTGCGGGTACCGTTCTCCTCACTCGTCTTTCTCCGGTCCTCTGGGTCCACGTGCACCAGCTGTAGGATGAGTGGCCTGCGCGTCACGATGCCAGTACCGCGAGGCAAGAGGTCTCTGCCAACCAGACTCTCCAACACGGAGCTTTTCCCACTGCTCTGTTAAAGACAAATGTCACAGCCATGTTAGACACATTTCCAATTTTAACTGAGGGTTTCAGGAGAAACATAAAACATGTGTAGTTTTTAAAACCTGGTATGTTTCCTATCCTAAGCGTATTTAACTTGCGCTTCATCTCTACCTTTAGAAAGTCCGGTTCACTTTGATCAGTGAGAACACAATCGTTCCGTGCAGGGAAAGATGGTTTTGAGAACGATACAGCGTACTTGAGCACGGATCAGATATTGAAGCAAATCATACCTGAGAATGAAAAAGATGCAACATCATCAGTGCCTCCTGTCTTCTCTGAAATTTCAGGATGCGCAGTGTGCACCAGAGCGTAAATATGCAAGTGTACCCAAGAGCGTGAACATTGGCTAGTGGGGGAGGGCTGAGGGGGAAAGCAATCGTTCCTGGGCACGGTATGAATCAATCATGCCTAATGTGAAATCTGTCTGACTCTGTAGACTGACTCAGATCAGCTTCCAAATCTTCAATATTCATGCTAATATCACCAACGACACCATCATTATTGTCACCTCACAGTTCACTAACGAACTGAGTCAAGTCTGAGCTGCAGTAGCTCTCACAGCATTTGTGACAAACTGGAAATCTCCTACTGTAGGTATCATTTTAGAGCGTTCACACAAACTCAGTTGTCTGAAGTCAGAATGAAATGAATGCTCATGGTAGGGTGTCTACAAAAAAAAACAGGAATTCAAGTCGTCTTTGGTTAGTGCTTAGTTTATTTGTAATCCATCATTAATAGCAATACAAAATTGCATGAGCAAGCAGGTTGATAAACATAAACCTTTTAAAACGCAATCGTCCGGAGATCGGAAGTTTGAATCCTGATGATGGCACAGCCATAAGCATGTGAGGTCATGCATAAAAAAGTGGGCAGATAGAACTTTCCTACAAGTGAGTAAATTGTACCCTGATGATGAATGAGCTACAGATTAAGAAGGCTCATATGCCTCAGAGGAAATGCATGACAGCCTGCACCCTCTCCGGTTAGTATCTGTCATGTGACATCCCTGAAGTGGTCGTGACTAAGGTGCAGAGTAAATTACAATAAAACATGGTTTAAAAAAAAGTAAGATTCAAATACACATAGAAATGTAAAAGACTGTTACGGCTGTTTTTCTCATTAGGCACAATCGATTTGTTCTGCGCTCAGGAACAACTGGCCAGTGTTCACATTCATGTTTATTTTGAGCCCTGGTCTCGGGTACGCTTGAGTATTTAAACCCTCTGATACACAAGATGTCAGTATGCCCCTACTGTACATGGTGTGTGAGCTGCCATTTAACACAAGAGAAGAAGAGAACAAGGAAGTTAGCTCTCGCATCAAGAACGTCAAGAACAACGCTTCCTACTTTATCAGCTATGGCTGTCCAGGTCAGAGAATGAGTGTCGCGTTTAAACATTGAGGTACGACTGCTTCATTGTTTGATTCGATCCGTGCCTGAATGTGCTGCATCTTTCCCGAAACCACCTTTTCCAGTGAAATTGTGTTCTCACTAATGATGAACCAGACTTTGGTTTCAAGCGTAATCTGAAATGATCCCAGGGCCCTAACGGCAGGAAACCTGGAGCTACTACCAGGAGACTTGGGTCACAAGGCGGGGTATCCGTTGAACACGTACTCATTCACACACTATGGGCGATGTGGGGACGTATGGTATCCTACCATGCATGTCTTTAGACTGTGGGAGGAAACCAGAGTACCTGGAGGAAACCCGAGTCAGGAATCGAACCCTCGCTGCTGGAGGTGAGGCTGCTGTGCTCACACATCCGCCTTGAGTAGGAATTTCTTACTTATTAAAGACTAATATACTTGTTATTACTTAGCAGGACAACTCATACGGTAGGTGGAGAGAGATTTCCTTACTGGGACGTCAGAAAGCTCTGCGTTCCCACTTGGTCCTGAACGCAGCATCATCGTCCACCTGCACTGCAGTCTGTCTCCACTGCGTCCATCAGTTACTAAAAGCATGTACACATTTTTCCTTGCTCCTGATTGCTATGCTAAAATCGTCCTTTAGTGACGTCAGGTATGCACACAAGCAGTACCTTTACACACCACCAACAAAACGGCTTTATCATCAGCATGATTTCTAAGCACGTCACAACACTGCGATATAAAACGAAACAGCTCTCAGGTGAAGGATGGAGTTAAACACGGAATACTCAATTGTCTTATTGACTTAGTATCTAATCCTAAATAAATAAATACACAGAGTTCCTAGCTGTGGTTCTAGTTCACTCACACCTGCATATTAACACACTGGATATCTGAGGGATGATCCCTAGTTAGTGCACTCACACAGGACACTGAGGTAAATGACACTACAGCACGTAGCTACAAGAGCAGTAATGCTAGGTGAGTGAAGGTGTAACGATTATAGACAGCTAGGTTTGCTAAAGTTGGCTAATTGGATACCTTACAACACACCAGCTAACGTCAACCAGTGATATAAAACCTCTAACGGCCAACCTCGACACTGAATAGTCGTAAAACAAAATAAAACGAGCAAGTAAGTTCCAGTTTCAGCAGGATTAGCTTGCTAACGCTAACGCTAGCTGTACCGAAAGTGAAGCGCTCGCGCTACCTGAGTCCCGACCACAGCAATCTGCGGCAGCTGGATGATATCCGCTCCAACGGTGTTAAACACATCCTGCAGCTTGTTAATGACAGGAATAAGAGCCTCCATCGCTTCTGGTAATCGCTGCCTGTCAAAAATGAATGAACCGGCGAGTGAACCGCGCAGCTAAACACGGCACAAAGTCATCCGAGTGTCCCTCACACGGCCACCATTAGACTAGCAAGCCGCTCTGACAGCGGCGTGCGCGCGCAGCTTGTCGCGGGGAATTGTGGGACTTGGAGTTTGCAAGACAGTCCGCGCGAGTACAGCTGAGGCGTCTGGAAACTACACTTCCGGGTTTCTCTGTCTTTTTTTTTTTGAGGGCCCGTGAAACAATTATTTTGAGCGCATTTTATGGGGAAAAATATTCCGTGGCCACGATTTACTAAAGCGTGGGAACAAGATACATGTACTCTTGTGTGAAACGTGGAAAAGAAATAGTATAACACAATTTAACAAGGGCTACTTAAAGTTATATTGTGTGCCAGTGAGTAAATAAAGGTAATCGTTCGTTTATACAAACGGGTATAAATCTACAGTGTGGATCTTCAATAGGAAGAGGGTCATGTGACACATCAAACTTATTGGGAATTTCACAAGAAAAACAATGGTGTGATTGGTTTTAACATAACTTTATTCTTTCATGAGTTATTTACAAGTTTCTGACCACTTATAAAATGTGTTCAATGTGCTGCCCATTGTGATGGATTGTCAATGCAACCCTCTTCTCCCACTCTTCACACACTGATAGCAACACCGCAGGAGAAATGCCAGCACAGGCTTCCAGTATCTGTAGCCCCCCCCCCCCCACCCACCCTCTAAAGATGTCAGTAGGTGTCTACTGACATCTTTAGAGGAAACATAATATTACACATTACTGGCACAATTCAATTTGAATAATAAAAAAGGTCATAGATAAGAGTTGATATGTGTTTTATATTATAACAAACTAATTATAAATTTCTTGGCCCCTCTGTATTTAAACAATGTAATTTACACAGATTGAGTAAAAAAAGGGGGTGAAATATACTATTTATATATAGATACTTTTCTTCACGAAATGTTGATCAGCGCTCAGTTCAGTTTCTTTAAAGTATGCATGTTGTCCTACACGTGACCATTAGCTGTACATACAGTACACTTTGGACAATAGTTTGGATTTACTTTCAACATTACAATACTGGATTGTTTTTAAACTACGAAATAACATATGGCATTAGGTAATTATGTAATAACAACAACAACATTCGGTTGTTATTTTAAGACACAAAGGTCATCTGTTCTGGAATAGTTCTTGCACGAGGAGTATTATCAAGCGCATTTACAAAACACATCAAGCACCATGATGAAACTGACTCTCATGAAGACCTTCCCAGGAAAGCAAGACCAAAACGTACCTCTGCTGCAGAGGAGTTCATTTAGAGTTACCAGCTTCAGAAATCACCAATTAAACAGCACGTCAGATTAGAGCCATTATGAAGGATTTGCAGAGCATACGTAGTGGACACACCTCAATATCAACTGTTCAAAAAGAGATTAATTGCAGATTTTCAATATTCTGCCTTTTTAGTGAAGCCTGAGAGTTTTTTCTTTCTGTCCTTTAACTTTCTAATAGCATCATTACTCTTAATAAAAAGTTTGTGGTTTTCCACAACTTTTACAAAATTAGAATTCACAAACCCCACTTTGAGAATCATGTAAAGACTAAAGACAGGTGCTTTTTATATTTTATTACACACAAGAATATTATATAACACATTTGCTTTGTAATATAAACATTCATACACACGGTGGCCCAAAAGACTGAATCCGTAGGTAAAAAATACTCAAAAATTATAATTTATAGTTATATAAACTGCTCAAATTGATGGCCCCTGACTTTACTGCACTTGTGTACATTCTAAATACAAGAACACTGAACATGTTTAATGCATCAGATGTGATGTTACATGTGGAGATGATTTCCTCCTTGATTGTGCAATGATTGTTCTTGGCCGATCCTGAGACTGCGGAGTGTTGTTAGTTCTCGTACCATTTGATCTTGTATTGTTTGGTAAAAAGAAATAAAAACATTAAGTTTCATATATGCAAAAGAAAGAAAGGCCTATGGTTCCAGCTTTTGGGCCATGCTGTATAGTTACATATTTATGTATTTATATATCTATATATTTATCCACTATCCATAGGATTTATGTAAGTGCTTGATGAGTCAAATCAAAACAGTGCCAAGTCCAGCAAGTACCAGTGATATTAACAGCACAGCTGGCTTTAACATATTGCACAAGAACAAAACGATTCAGTGTGAGAAATCAGGTAACATGGGATACAAGAACATGACTGAATTTGACAAAAAGGTGTAGACATAGTATGTGGTATTGAGGTGTTATGTGCACATTAGAGGATTTTCAGGCAACGTGTCAAAGCTACATATCAGTTGTTGGGTTTTTGGAGTCATGGTACAGTGTGACATCATGAGCCTTAATCTCAATATGCTTGATAAAAGAGGAACTACCAGCTTCACTACAGCATCCTCTAGGTTTAGGTATTTCTACTGTTAAAACAAGTGAACTGAATGGAGTAATGTTTACCAATTTGAATGTAAGCCATTTTCCACGTACCTTCACATTTCTATTTAAATGTAGGACAATATTATGCTGAACCATGAGCAAAATCTTCTATGCATGCAACATGGGTGGACAAAGTCTCTCCCATGTCATTGTTGCCTAGTAAACACAAGCATAAAAAGAAAATAAGCTCTAGTCCTTCATGTCTTTACCAAAACTATAAGAGAAATAGTTCTCTGGTGTTTAAACAGAATGTATATTATTGTATTGTGGCGCTGCTACCATAACGTGTGCTGTGCCGAGTCCAACCACCTGCAGCACTACACACATCGCCTGAGGCAGTGTGGCTAACGATGTAAAAACATTCACTAGTTGGGATCATTTGTGTGCACTAATGACAGACTTGCCTTTCAGTATCAGGAATACGAAGGTAAAACATTAAATCCAGCACAAAGATGCTACAGCTGCCAGTGTGCAAATTAAACACTTTGACTGAAAATAAAGATGCTAACCAGATCATCTACAATCGATGTGAGAACATAACACCGGGTCTTAAAGCCAAAGCTTTGGCCAAAGTATATTTCATTGAGGTCGGAGGACACCTGTACACAATCATATACTTGTATGCTTCTTTCAGGTAACTGAACAAACTACAGATGGGGAAAAAATCTATTCAGTTATGAATCGCGATTCAAGTATCGCCACATTGACTCCAAAAGCGATTTTTGACAAAATTAGTTTTTCTATTTTTTTAATAGAGATGCACCCAGCTTTTTCTGGGTACTTGTTTATTAACTTGATCGGCCATGACCGGTGATCGGCCGATCAGCCGTAGATTTAACCGGCCTCCAAGTGGTGCAACAGAAATAGATTTTATGGCATTACATTTATCTAAGGTTAAAACCTTTTTTTTTTTTACATAACATATGTGCTGCTCAAGACACATGTTATGTGACATAACATATGTATTGCTCAAGAAAAACTAAATGTTTTGTTTAATTTAATTTAACAATGAATTTAATTTAAATAAACTATTAAATTAACAGTTTTTAACAGTTAATTTTAGATTAATTGCTAAATTAAATGTTTAAATGCTGCACCTCGTTTTTAAGTGAGAAACAAATGTTATAAGAAATAGACTTTGTTTACTTACTCATGTTCAGTTGTGAAAGATAAGGTGTAAAGCTTTGAGTTATGACTCAACTTTTTTTTAAAGAGTTTAAGGTATTAAAATTGTAATACATTGGGAAAAAATGCAATACCGTATTAGTTACTGTATACAGAATCGTAATATGAATTGAATCGGCACCTACGGTAGGTATCGTGATAAAATCGCATCGGGAGGTGACTGGTGATTTCTGTCCCTAGTACGTACCCTGCTATCACACTTCTTTGCCTAGTCAGCTAGGTCTGTGAACAACTAAAACACAGGACTGGTTAGCATACAGGAGCACAATAGTGGGCTAGGTAATAATAGGTAATAGAGTAACCTCAAAGTACTTCATAATGCATACACACTGCAAACAAGTAATAAACCTTCCAAAGGTTTTTCTTTAGAAAAAAAAAACTCAAACACAATCTAGTGTATCACATGTAACTAATCATTAAATCAAGTTCAACCTAAATCTTACATCGCCCAGCAACAGGAGAGGCTTTGTTTTGTAATTCCAAAAGAAGTCAGTTATCAATGTCGGTTTGTAAACTGAAAATCCCTAATAATGCTCCTTATCATAACTTGGTAACTTGTACACTACATTGCGCTTCATTTATCTCAGCAGCAGATTCATAAATTAGTATGTCACATCAAGACAAAATTAGCTTAACTCTAGGTGAGGAGGAGACTCTACTGAGGAGTCACATGACTCTCAGGACGAGGTACAGTCCGTGTAGGTGGTCACCATGTTCCCCCGTCTCTGAGTCACAGTCCTGCAGTGCTGCTTCGCCATGCCGTGAAACCTGCTGTCAGTCCGCTTGGCATGTCTGGCAAATGTAAACATTCTTTCCATGTCGTCAGACAGATCCTCGAAGAACCCAGCTCCGAATGCTCCCTGGAAGTGCCTCTTGTGGCGGTTCTGGCTGGTCTGGTGAGCCCGGAAATGCTCCTCGAAGCTCCGTCTGGGGCGCGCGTGCCTGTTTTGGCTGTAGATATCAAAGTCTCTGAACATGTCCTCAAAGTTAAAGTCGAATGACTGCTGGAAGTGTGGGTTTCCTCCTTTCGTGCCTTCGCTGGAGAAAGCGCTCTGTCTGAGCCGATCGTACTCTCTCCTCCTCTTCTCATCTGACAGTGTTTCATACGCTAAAAAAAGATGAGAGAATAGTGCTTAGCCCGGACTGCAATGACCTTAATGAACTTAATCAGGGGGACAGGGAAGGAAAAAAATCACCACCCTTCAACAAGAACTTGCAAACATTAAGCAGCTGATCAAACTGAACTTTCTAGTTTTTCTATTGGGCATAAAGGTAATTAATAATGTCACACATCTTGAAAGCTTACTGTGTTGTAGTGGAGTTTTTTTTTTTTTTTACTTCCCTAAGGAATTCTGACCAACCCCAGTGTATGATGCTTGAATAAGCTGTGACTACCATAAGAGCTTTTAGATGTGACTGTGAATTTTTAATATTACAGCAGCATGACAGCATGTCTGACGGTGCTGCTGTGCTCTAGAGGTATATTACAAAACTAGATGTTTTCGATCATGTGAACTTTAACTGCACACTCATAAGTGTTTTAAAAAATGTACAACACCATCTGTTTGAATCTGAATCTTTTAATGAACTAAAATTATATGTTACCATGAAGTTCAAGAAGTAAAGTTAATTAAGTAGATTGCAATTGCACACAGATAAGCGGGTATTTAAAAATGTACAGCGCCATCTGTTGAATTTTTAGTTGAACTAATGATTTTTCAAGGTTGATTTTTTTCTTCTATTCTATTACATATAATAAAACTGTAAAGTTGATGTGTCTGTATATAAAGATAATTGCAAAAAATTAATTTGGGCAGATGCAGATGGGTAATAGAAGATGGTTTTTGGAATTTTTTGTCTGTCTGTCAGGAAAACATTACATTACAGTCTATTGGCCATAAAACAAAACTAACCTGTGAGAGTTAATACCGGACTTGATATGACTGGTCACGTTTAATGACTTACCCTCCGCTACTTCCCGGAACTTCACTTCTGCATCAGGGCTTTTATTCTTGTCTGGATGATATTTCATGGCCAGCTTGTGAAAAGCCTTTTTGATCTGACGTTCACTAGCATCTTTAGGTACACCCAAAATATCATAGTAGTCCTTTTTGGCTAGTATCAGCTCTGTTATCATCAGGATGCACACAGTGAACATTAGTGTCGACTGCACCGTTGCCATGCTGTTGCTTGTGCCTGTTTGATAAAAGAGAGAAGAATAAGAAACAGACACATGAACACGTCAGTCGACAGATGCAATACATAGATTAACATACTAAGATCTAAGTGAAGTGCTATACTGTATATTACAGCCAACAAATCTCACCATGAAGTTGTGTAAAACAGTGAACCTGGTGAACCTCTTCAAATCCTTTACACATACGAAGTATCTCAGAGTTAATGTTTTAAAGTACTGATTAAATCAATGTCTAAATATTACTGTCCATCTGCTCATTTTTTTTTACTCATTAGAGCTTCTTACTCCAACGCAGCTTATTGTTTTTTACAATAACTCTGCTCTGTGTCAGGAGAGAGAGCTCTTTCTCTGACATCACTACGAACAGGGTCATATACATTCAGTTGTCCATCTGATTGCATCGCACTGATATGATCATGCGCTTTTATCCTCTGTTTTATTAATATTAATAAAATAAGCACACCTTATGTACAGTCCCGACCTGTACATACAATCATCATGTAGATAAAAAGTGTTTCTTTTCTGCCGTACAATGTTTCCATCTCATTAATGCATCTTAAAGTGCAGTTTTTCTATTTATTTACTTAGATAGTTGGTTAATAAATAACTGTGATTTTTAATTTTATCATAATATTTTTATCATAATATACTTCACCTTGTTGATTGTATGTTATTTTATAATCTGTGAACTGGCAGCACTGTGGCGTAATGGTTAGCACCTCTAGGGTCGAGGGTACAATTCCAGCCTCAGGTGTGTGTGGAGTTTGCATGTTCTCCCTGTGCTAAAGCAGGCTTTTTCTGTGTATTTGTGTTTCATCCCACAGTCCAAAGACATGAAGATGCATGCTTGTGTGCCCTGCAATGGATTGGCACCATGTACAGGGTGTACCAAACCTCATGTCCCCTGTTAACTGTGGTGCTTAGACCTAGATTCTATCCTAGGAGACCATGGCCCAAGGCAAGGTCACCCTGGACAATCTATCGCAGGGCACACACACACATATCTATATATCTATATCTATATCTATCTATATATATCTATATACACACACTAATGTCACCGGACCGAAACAGAACGCGAATTTCGATGCCTCATTTCGGTGCCACTTAAATGCCTGAACTATCGATTGAAATATTTGTTCTCTGGGACTATGATGATGACACAGTTGTAATAAGCATTAGATTCATCAACACACATGATCGCTAGTAAAATTTAAATACTGCATTCATGGGGTGTCAGAAATGATCGGAAAAATTAATTATTTCCTTAATTAGAAAAATCTTGAGGACTTCGGAAAGATTTGATAATACAAATCCAAAACATTGTTGCAGTAATGCTACTGTCCATTTTATTTTTGTAGATTAAAAGTTTATTAGATTAGAAAAAAAATTAAAAGCACAAATCATCAGGAACTGAGACCATCCGAGATGCGTGTGAACGGATCTTGCGTTACACTCGCTCTGACGGCAGCAGGTGGTCTACCCCTATCTTAACTTAAACAACTTTTGTTAAAATGCCTAAAACTAAACGGTCGAAAGTGTGGTTATATTTCACAAGAAAGGATTCCAACACCGCGACGTGCAGCAGATGTTTTACAGCAGTTGCGTGTAAAGGGGGAAACACGTCAAGTCTAATGTCTCAGTCATACCAACCGTAGCAAAAAGGAGTCCACCGATTATTATGACGACAGCAGCCTTTCCGCTGGTTAGTTGTAGGCTAATGTAATGTTAATTGCAAAATGCAAATCTTGCGTTCATGCTAATCAATGGTCAAATAATTTGTAAAATACTAATGTAACATGGATTCTGTTTATAATTATGGCTTTCCAGCTAGTACTTAAAATTTTAATATATTGTTCAATTTAATTACATTTTTTGTTCAATAAAAATGTACTCTTGAGTCATCCAACATAATTTTGTGGCTTTTGCAAAGTACCGGTTCAGGCACCGTTTTGGCACCGGTATCGAAAAAACCCTAAACGATACCCAACCCTAATTTTGGGTAAAAGATTATTTTATCAGTAAGATGATTCTCAGGTTAAATTTCTAATCCTGACGGCATCCAAAACATCAGTGTGCATCAGGTTTTTGTCTAGTTTATTGATCATTATATGTACCCGTTGCTGATGGTTTGTAGAAATAGTTAAAAGGTTAAAGCTAAAAATAAGCTGATTACTTTTAATGTAATCAGTGATATTATTATTTTAAGACTGAAACCCATGTATGTCTGTCTGTCTCTGCACACGGCAGAACTCTCAGTTTAACTTACTAATACATAGAAATAACATTTTGTAAGTTTGAGTATCTTACGCCTTGTTTACACTAAGTTTTACTTCTTTTGTCATCAGGTAATAAGAATCACAGGTGAGAAATCGAGAAAGTAGATTAAATAATTTTTTTCTTAAAATTATTCCGCCGTGTTAGAATTCACTTAGACCACTTCAGTGCTGTTATTTCAAGCGGTGATATTATTAACTAATCCCAGTAAAAATATTCAGTTAATGTTTTCTAATTAATATCTATTGGTGCAGGTGTTTTTTTTACATTGAGCAAGTAGCTTATTAGTATTTTTTAAAGTAGATTATTAAATCCGGCACATAACTGTTGCTCATAACATCACTTTTAGGCCACAATTTGATTTCTCTTATAGTGCAGGTTAAACTTCAGGCAGATATACAGTAAGTTCACTTAACACAGTTTGACACATGCGCAGTACACTATCAAAACTTGCGGATCGCAATCTGGCACAAAACTGCCCATAAGTCAACATTCAGACATGAATCAGACATACTCAACATTTTGATTTCATTTATGATGCAGGTCATAAAAAGTGTTTCATTAAATTCTGTTCAGTCAGTTTTGTGATGCTCTTACGAAATCTGGGTGGAAATGATACAGAAATGCATACATGAATAAATACATGCAGTCAAACAGACATACAAACAGAAATTTTCCTGAAACTGCTTTCGGGTTCTCCATTGTATGAAACGTAAAGACATCATTGAAAGACCGAGTTCTGATCAATGTACAGACAAAACCTTTTATCTATACAGATACGTTTAGATATTAAACCCAACAGGATTCACTTCAATAATAACCAGCACAAGGTGATTTCACTTAAAAGATCCCCGGGGTCTCCTGGACATGCTTTACACCCCTAAGAGTCCCCCAGACCTCATTTTTCTCAGTGCTAAGGTATTACACGGCTAGCTATAAAACAGATAATACTCAGTACAATCCCAGACCCTGGCTTCAGTAAAGCTGACACGTTAAACGCTAAACATCGCGTCAGCAAGTCGCCCTGTTGTCGAGAGCTAACAGCTAAGCTAACGCACGAACGACCTAATTGCATCATTACCGTTAAATAAATAACACCAAAACAAACCAAACAAGAAAAACAACTAAATTATAATCATATTGTGTCATTTTTTAAACATTTTTTACCTTTATTACGCACAGTCACCGGTGAAGCGCATATAACGGTTTGCTTTCGTTTCCATCCCAAGCAACAACACGAAGCGCAAACCCATTGGTTGGTTTTGTACCACGTGAACTTCACGTGCATCGAAAGACGGCGCGTGCAACGTGAGTCAGGCGGTGTATCAAAGCAAAGGAGACATGCGCGAAAGACTAGCGTTTAGTGCAGTTATACTTCCGCTTCTCTGAGACGCAGCAGTGATTGTATTCATATCACACGAACTATTTACATAACAATATTTGAATTATCAGATGAATTATCAGAATTATCAGATGAGCAGTAATTATATGAACTCAAAGCTTTTGCACGTTTTTGTAATTATAATAGGAAATACATGGTAATAATCATTCAGGCCCTAAAAACCCTAAGGTAAAGTAATTGAAAAAATATGAAGTGAAGTGGGAAAAAAATATATTTTAATATTGCATCTTTCTGAGCCCGAAACTATTGTATTTACCCACTCTGTCATCGTCTATATCCTGTATACAGGGTCACGGGGGCCCTGGAGCCTATCCCAGGAGACCTTGGGCAAGAGGCAGGGTACACCCAGGACCGGGTGCCAGTCCATCGCTGGGCACACACACATACACACACTCATTCACACATAACGGGGAATTGGGAACGCCGATCAGACTAATCTGCATATCTTTGGACTGTGGGAGGAAACCCACCAAGCACAGGTACAACACGCAAATACCATGCATGAAGACTTGAGGTGGGAATCAAACCCTCGACCCTGGAGGTGCGAGGCCACAGTGCCTTCCACCACGACATTTGCTTATTTTTTGTTTAAAATCCTATTCTCTACAGTTTTAACATTGCCCAACTCAATGATTTGTTTCCAAGTTCTGAAGTGATAACTTTTTAAAACCAGAACCCCTTTTACTGAAAAGATATAAATAAAATCCACAATGCCCCAGGAGATATTTATTTCCTAGACATTAGGTTGGTGAGTAGGTACTGTAGGTAGGTAGTTACAACATTATAATCATTGCATAAGACAGGTACTCAGCAATAAAATGCAGTCTATATCTATCCATCTTTATCTGCATATTACATTCATAGAGTTTTCTAGTCTTGAACTTTTCACTTGAACTTTAAAAAAAATTAAAATAAGAGCTCTCCCATAATTATCACTTATTCAGCAATTAGTTCCAACCATGTAATCTGATTGGAATGTGAGGATTTCCCTGAGTCATGATATTGGAACTATAAGAGCACTGAGATGTTTAGCTATATGTACCTATATTGAGACAAAAGTAGCGGCCTGCAAAACCCCACATTCAAAACCAGTCACAAAAGCTCTTTCAGCAAGAAAACACATCTGATAAGGTTAAGTCATCTTAAACAACACTTTGTCTCCTTAATAATTGCCCCTAAGGCATTCCAAATTGCCTCTGAAACTTCATGTTATTTTACTTACAGCTACAAAGCTCACTAGCTTTTAATGCAAGTTTGAATCCCAAATCGCTTTCCAAACCCTGATCAAAGGCCCAATTTGGTGTGTTATAGAAGGGATTGTACACCAGAAGAGCACTAGATTTACATTTTACTATAAAAGCTCTATTATTCTGTACCTAGCATTACTGCACATATTCATTGCATAGCCTTGGTATATTATATTTACTGCATTTACTATATATATAAATCTACTTATTTAAACTACCATGTATAAACTGCACAATTCCAATATTTGCACTCGTGTATATACATTACTATGTGCAGTTACGCTAATTGCTATGCTGCATTTTAATCCTAAATACCTGTATTATGCAATGATAAGGTTCTATCTATCTATCTATCTATCTATCTATCTATCTATCTATGTCATGGAAAGAGATGTGTCTGTGGGACAAAAAAATGGATAAATAAAAAACAAATCATAATCTTTTGGTAATCAATGGTGTAAGCAGAACCGATGTATAAAAGCAACATCAACTCGAGTTGCGCCCTTGTGCCCACAAGCAAATCACAACAGCACTGTCTCTTGTGTGATATTGCTTAATTATATTACAGTTAATTGGATAATTTAATTTAAACTAATTTAATTTAAATGACCCCTGAAAGCAATGCTATGCAAAGTTAGAATGTCCAAACACATACAATAAGTAAAGCTATATATTTGACAGTCATGATGCTCTAATGAACAGGTCATTTCCTAGTTGCATTTACTCACTTGCATTTGTGCATGCCCTGGCCTCTGTGTGGAAAGTGTTTTGCTTACCTTCTTGTAATATTAATTAATTGATTGATTGCAGCAGAGACTAGGTATGGTGACACAGCTCCAAGAACTACGAAGAGTAGGAAGCAGTGCTAAGTGTCTTTTAAAATGGGCAGTCACTGATCAGAGAATGAAGCATTTAATGTTGTTTTTGAAGAAAACTGGACTAGAATGTTGGGTTTAAAGGACAGGAAAGCTGAAGAGAGAGAGACCTACAGGTAACGTGAATGCAGCCTACAGAACTCTGAGATGCTGAGTGGCAACAAATGTGTTGAAGAAGAAGAAAGTGTGTGGAGGTACCGGATAAAGCAGATGATGAGTTCAAGACACAGAACAAGTAAAGACAAGATCAGGAAAGGATGCATTAGACGTTTTAAGGAAGGTAAATCGTCTTTAAAATGTTGGGATGATGAGATGTACAGTTTGCGGTAATGTAACCAACTTACTGGATTCCAACCAATGTTAAACAACAAAGAAGACGATTGATTGATTGATTTTTCACTCCTCTGCACTAGGGATTTCTGTATATTTGCAACTTCTATGGAACAATCAATATTTTGTAAAAATAAGTCTCAGTTTGAGAAAAGTGTTTGTACATTCAGTGCAAAGTCCTGTCAAAAAATAAATTGATTATTGTGTAGTAAACATTCTCAGCTTTCTTTTGTATATTTGTGCCTCATGCTTTTAAAATGGTAAACAATGTTCCTCTGTTACTGTAAACAAAATAAATATAGAGAAAGTACTCAAATAGAATACCAAACATTGTTGTATTTTCTTATAACAACAATAATGCATGTCAGTAGTAAGACTGAAAATAAATAATAACAATTAAAACTGCTAGCAGTGTCAAAACAGAACTTAAGACTGCTATCGAGTTAGCAGTATTTTAAACAAAGGTTTTATTTGTTCAACACTTCGGATTACTGCTGTAGATTTTTATGGTATGAATATAGAATTATACCAGCAATATCCTAAACAAAATAACACACTGAGACAATTTCTTATTTTAACCAAAAATATGTAAAAAATAAAATAAAATAAAAATTCGATTTGAAGCCGGAACAGCAAACACAAACCAAACAACATCTTGGCACGTCCATTGAATCTGAATTGTGACGTCACCGCGCCCGTTTCCCCCACAATGCACTTCGCGGCAAAACAACGCACGCGCACGACACGCTCTGTAGAGCGTCTTCCAAAGATGGCGGGCGTCCCTGATCCGCTGGAGGATATGCTGTATTCAGAAGTGGACGAAAAAGCCGTCAGCGACTTGGTGGGTTCGTTAGAGTCGGAGCTCGGCGGTCAGAATAAATCCCAGAGCGAGGCGCGGAGGTCAGGAGCACCCGAGAGCGGAAACAACAACTTAGGAAAAGCCCAAGGTGCTCAAGCGGGAACCGCATTGGAGGCGCGAGCGTCAGGACTACACAGAGTGGAGGTAAAGCGCGAGAACGGCTCCGAGAGGACACCGAGCACAGACTCGGTCGCTGCTGCTGGCGCCCTGAGCGCCGGCGGGATGATGGCGACCAACCGAGTGCAGCCAAACATCACATTAGTACCAAAGCCCGCTGTGCCGGGACTCGCAACTTCTCCGAACTGTTCAAGTGACGCAGCAGTTGTAGCATCATCATCATCATCAGCCTCACCATCACCATCTTCATCAGCCACCGATACTCTCCCGAACACCAATCACATAGCCCCAGCCATCCGCGGCGTCTCGTCCAGAGCCCTGGCTGGTGAGAACGGCAGCGGTGCCAGTGCAGCTCTCAGCTCTGCTTCTGCAGCCGGGTCTCAGAGCGGGCTGAACGGTGCTGTCACTGGCACAGACAACAGCAACACATCCACTACTAAAGGAACTAACGGTACTTTTCTTGTTCAGCCTAATCATGTACTGTCCCCGCCTGTGGGTGGACCTGGTCCTCAGACAGTCCCTGCTGTTACCCTGCACCGACCTTCCAACATCGCCCCCAATCCCAGTGACCCTAAACTCGCAGCGCCCGTGAGCGTCGCCCCCGTCCCCGGCTCGACTGTAGCCTCCGCTCTGACCTTTTCCAATGCCGGTTTGATCAAGACCAACCCCCAAACCCAGATTAAAACCATCGTCCCGAATCAGCTTGCCGGTTCTCCTGTAGCCGTGCGGCCTTCTATAACCGGCACGCCCGCGCTCTCGGGTGCAGTCAGTGCCCCTCTAAGTGTGGCGAGCACCCCGTCGGTGCTGGTGAAGCCGGATGCGGGTCTCGCAGGACAGCCCGCGGGTATGCTGAGACCCGGGACGCCGTCTGGAGCGCCGACCACTGTGGCCGTGCGACCCGGGGTCCCTACGGCACCTGCTCCCAGGGCGGTGGTACCCCAGCTCACGGTCAGACCTCAACAACAGACCACGATTCAGTTACCACCTGGATTCACTATACCGCCGGGTGAGTGTGCAGACAACTCACGAGCGTCCCTCACGCTTCACCCTCTGGTTGTTTTGGAGACAATATGACCAATATGGAAGAATTTATTTTTTTTTTCTGAAAGTTTATTGGTGGGCTCAGTTATTATAATGCAGGGGGAAAATAAATGTCTGTTGCTCCAGTACAGGTTAATTTCTTGAAAACTATTTAAATATTCACAGTAATCGTTATATTGGCGTTTGTTAAATACAGAGAGTTTTCCAGTCATGAACTTTCTTCCCCCACACGCAATATACAAAGATTTCTTCCTAATACTTGTATATTTGCTGTATTGGAATTAAATCAGTATTATTTGTAGGCGTACTTGTGTTTGAGATTTTGACTTTGGATTAAACCCATTTAACTTTTCAGTAATCTTCTTGTAGTCCAGAGATAAAGTTTGAGAAATAATAAGTGAATTTTTTTTTCACCTATGCATGGAGTGAAAGTCTTCCAAGTATGCATACATTAAAAAAAAAAAGTAGATTTTATTCCAGTGCATTTAAACTTACATTTCTCATTTACATTTCCATGCCTGCTCTTGTGCACGCCCTGCCCTCTGTGTGTGTGTGCATGTGCGCGCGCTAGAGTACTTTTACTCTTAGTTTCTATATTGACTGTTATTTACAGAAGCAATCAAGGCAGACAGTAGGAAATAGTTTTTTACTGCCAAAGGTTAATATGTAGGTAAAATCTGATCATAGGTTGTATTATCAGCTTTACAAATGAATATTATAAATTTCAAAAGGAGGCTTGTATAATGTCCATTGTAATTTTGTTAACAGAACACCAGGAGCCAATGTAAAGGCTATCCGTAAACAGCTGATTTATCTGAATGACACGAGTTCAAGCAGTGGGTAAAAGTTTGTCGCGATCTTGCGTCCTTTTTATTGTCCTGTATCGTCTGTGCTGTAGGAATGGTGCTCGTCCGGACCGAAGCGGGCCAATTGGTGCTGGTTCCTCAGCAGGTTCTAGCCCAGGCGAAGGCTCAGAATCAGACGAAAGCTGCTCTGTCTCCTACACCTGTGACGACCACCACGGGAGCCACCATCCGAGTCACCGCTCCTGTGCAACAAGTATGTGAATACCCTCTCTGAGAAAGGAAGGGTGCTAAACTATTCCTTTTGTTCTCGCTGTGGTGGTAGACTTTTTCTCTTACATCTTTAATATGTATGTTTCATCTGGAAGCTTTGACAGATTAACATAAAAGAATAAATGCTGTCGTGTAGCTAAAACGGAAAACCACATACGCTTTTTTTTTAGTTAAAAGATGATGTGTGCCTATGCTACCATGCCACAGTGTAGGACAGTGTAAGGCTCAGGGTTAAACCATCATTTATATGAATACTAAGTGGTCCGTAAGATCTTTGCTCACAGGATTTCATTCTGTACATTCTCATTTTGCAGTCGCCAGTGACGTCCCAAGCCATCCGACCGATCCCTCCTGCACAGGCTAAAGTGGTCCAGGCAGCCACTCCCGCGAGTCCTGCTCTACAGGTACAGACGTCCGTGTTTAACGTCTCTCTAAGTTTCTTTCCAATTTAGCTTGAGGCATCTCTCCAAATATTAAGTTCCATCTGAGTATAGTTGCTGCTGATGTTGTCCTTCCTTAAAAAGTTAAAGTGTGTTGGAAAAATGTACACAGAAGTGGCGTTGGTCTGCTAAGTGAAGGCAAAAGATCTGATTTGTCACTTCGTCTGGTAATTTGAAAGTAGCTTTTTTTTTTATTTTTAGGTCCCATCACTGACATACTCTGTCCTGACAAAAAACAAAGTGGGATAAGAATTAAAAAAGGATTAGAAAAAAGTATTTCCCATGGTCATTTTATGAATTTCATTGTCATTAATGTTGCACTGATCTGTCAGTTTTGTACAAAATGTTTAAGGTACATCGTAATACTCTGACAGAATGAGATTAAAATGGAAATATATCTGGAAGATCACATGAGCCTAAAAGTGATGTATGGGTTGTGTCGTTGTGTTAGAAGACCCCACTGGTGACGGCGAGCACTACTCAGAAGCCCAGCGGCCCCACTGTGATCACAGCCGGCGCTCGTGTTCAAACTCCGAATCAGACGCTCCTCAAACCTTCACCCACTGTCACGGCACCCGCTGCTCCCGCCACGGGAATCACCGGCCTCTCTCAGGTACCCGTGAGGAACATCACCCTGACCTCTCTGAGTAGTTCTTCAAGCTCTATACAACATAATTTTAGAACGTTTCTGTGCTGGAAATTTCCAAAGTGTGGTTCTTAGGGTTCTCATACCATCTTTTATGAAATGGCAGAATATCAAATAAAAATCATGATCAAACAGGAGTCAATTTTCATATCTTTTGTTCAGATCAGATGTGTTTTTTTATTTTATTTCAGGAAATGCAAGAAAATGTGAAGAAGTGCAAGAATTTTCTAGCAACATTAATCAAACTGGCATCCCATAATTCCCCCTCTCCGGAAACTTCAAAGAACGTCAAGGCGCTCGTGCAGGACCTGCTGGTGAGTAGCGTCACGGGTTATCAGCAGCGTTACGCAGCATCAGAGGCGTCACTGCTTCACTGTGTTCTCTAATAACTTTTAATTACTGCGATAAAAATGTCACGTTGAGATGAAGCGGGACGCCAGTATATAGTCCAGTGCTTGTGAACTGGCCCACGGGTTTTAATTGACATTTAGTAAGTGTGTATCATTGACAGTTGTATTCTCTTGAGAGTGTATAACATCTTTTTGTCCAGGTTAAGATTTACTCGATTCAGACACAGTCACTAGGTAACACAAACAGGCCTATTTACAGTGTATGGTGTGAAGTTTACTGCAGTAGTGTAGTGTGCACTCTCAAAGATCTAGGAGAAATAATCATTTGTATTTGTCTCATTTATGCATATAATAAAAGTGTAAAGTTGGCATGTCTGTACATTTGAAGATATTTGCGGAAAAATAATTTTGGGGATGCAAGATGAGTAATAGAACACATCAAGATGTTTTTTGGAATTATTTTGTATCTGTGCAAACTACTGAATTAATTTTAATGGGTTTTCCCAGGTCTATTTGGCCGAGCTTGAGGTGACATATAGGCTTTGTTTTATCGCAGACGGCCCATGGGTTGGAGGAGATATGCTAATTTGAAATTTAATGAAAAACGCCCTCATCATTAAAAAAAAAATCATTAGTCCATCTCAAAATTCAACAGATTTTCTCCCTAATTTAGTCGTGTCCAATTCCTCCCCGTCACTAGGGGGCTCCCACATTAAGGCTACTACTACCACTCAGCCGGGAGGGGCAAAGACTATCACGTGTTTCCTTCGAACCATATGACGCCAGCCGGCCACATCTTTTCGAACTACTCGCTCACGCACCGTTGGGGGGCGGCGCTAACCGCTCCTTTCGCTTGCATGAGCTCACAGACGCCCCTGATTGGCTGTAGAGCCGTGATTAATGTGGCAGCACTAAGTCCCTCTCATCCCTCCTCTCTGAGAGAGCTCGGCCAATCAGTTCTCTCTCGGCCTCCGCCTGCGAGAGGTTACAGCATCACCCGGGAGTCGAACTCGTGATCTCGGAGTGATATCGCGAGCACTTTACCACTGTGCCACAATTGAAATCTATTTAACAAATGTATTCTCACACATTCATTCCGGGCACTTAAAATTTTTACTTTATTCCAAAATTCAACTGATGGTGCTGTTAATTTGAAAAAACTCATAAAAAACTTGAGTGTGCAGTTAAATTCCAACAATTCACCGGCACATCTAGTTATGTCTTAAATCGATCATTGTTGATTTCTATACATTAAAATTTTAGACTTTGTCTATTGTGTACTTTTTTTTCTATTTAAATGAAGTCTCATATCATCCAGAAAATGTGTTTTACATTCCTCATGTTGGATGGTCAGTAATTCTCATCCTGTGAAATCTCATGTTTAATTCTATACAGGATGCCAAAATTGAGCCTGAGGAATTTACAAATCGTCTGCAGACAGAGCTGAAGTCGTCTCCTCAGCCCTACCTCATCCCCTTTCTGAAGGTAATGTGCGTCTCCTGCCTCTTCCTCCACAGAGCTGTGGCTCTATTCATGCCTCACTGCTAAGTAGGGGTTATACTGAGTGTAGAAAAAGCCTTTGATAACATTTAGTAGAAAAAGAAACTGGATCATCATTTCTTTCTCGTATGCCTCTCTTCTGGAGCTCTGTTTGCTGTTAATTTTAGCACTGTATATAAAGCATGTAGCAGGTGCCTTGTACACTACTGTTACACTATTAAGGCTGCTCGCTAAACAAACTAGTCCGCTTTAGAAAATGAAATTGAAAGTTGCAGAACAAAAACAACGAAAGACAAAGTTTTGTAAGAATGAAATCTCAGATTTGTTTTGTTATTGTAGATCATTGTATATATTAAATCACTTCCTGTGGTGTTTTATTCCTCTTACACCACAGCATCGTGCTGACAGTGACAATGTGTAATCATTTAAGAGCAAAAAATGTTGTACTATTTCAGTTAAAAGTTGTGCAACATCCATGAATGAAGTTACAGTCAGAGGTTTACACACACTCATCAGGAACAGGAATGTCATGGCAGTATTGGGCTTGAAAGTATTTCTTTAACTGGGGCAGAGTGGGTATGCGTTGTGTGTCTTTAATGGAAGAAAACCTTGAGAATTTGGTGCACCATTTTCAATTAATTTTCAAATCAGTACAGGGTCTGCAGATGCAGCACACACAATATTGTGTTTAATTTAACTTGTAGCAGATGATTCTGGTTGAAGATTGGACCACTCTACCAATGATCATTTTTGTGTGTCCTGTGTATTTCCCGCATAAATCTGTGGAAAAAAAACATTTTCATTTACGTGCTGTGATTGGTCAATCTCGCAGTCTCCAGCCAATTAAATAGCTCCTTACCAATTATTGAATTTTTTTTTTTTTTTTTTTAGTTTTTGGACAAAGTGATAAATAATAATTCTTTGGATAAATCTTCATTGACTTCACTCACAGTCTGTGCCATGTTGTTTCCTCGTTTTTCCTAAACTATTTGTACCACAAGTCCTCTCAGCTGATGGTGACAATTTGGGTTTTGTTTCAGAAAGTTGATCCACCTCCCAAATACAATTGGTTGATCTGCTCTTGGAAGCAGGAAGAGACATTTCTGATGTGGAACTCTGCAATTGTCTTTGTCAGAGCTCCTTATGTCTTATGTTTCCAGAAATAAGTTAGTTCCTAAACATCTCTACTTGTTAAAAAAAAACAACAACAAATGAACTGTGGTATAGTTTTGCACGATGCCGTCAAACCAAGATGAAACCAAAATGGCGCAACTGGTTAAAATATTGAAGTGTGTTGTTGTTTTTGTATTTGAAGGGAAACAATGCGAATGAGATTTACAACGAGTTGATTGACTTGAGGTGCAACATTCTAAAAACTATTTAAGAAAATGTTATCTTCGTATGTGTTTAAATATCGAAAAACAACACGTATTGCATATTTTACATAAGTATTTGCATATTTGCATAAGTACGTGAAACGTTAAGTTTTTAGTCAAAGCCAGATGTGATGCAGCACAAGCACTTTCATTATAACAGACAATGATTAAAATAAAAATGCGCAAGGGCAGGGTTGAAACATGGGAATAAAAATATGGACATAGTTATATTAAATAAAATTCTGAGAGAATGCTCGTTTAGTTAATCGTTCTCAGCCACAATAACACAGATTGATTCAAATAAAATACAACAGTAAAAATGTAAGCAGTACAAATTTGAAGTATGCTTCACTGTGTTCTCTGATGAAGTATTTGGGTTTTCTGCTGAGGAAGGCTGCAGAGCTCCTGGCGCGTCATCGAGAGGGATAAATAGGGCAGGTCAAACGCGCTTTCTTTTGAAGCTGGAGACTTTCCGGGCTGCAAAGGTTTTATGGCGCAAAGTACGACACATCTAAATGATGGATGTGAATTAGAAGCTGTCTAGCATCGCCTCGGGTAACTAGTAAACAGTGCACTAGTTTCAGCACTTTCAGGTTAGACTTTTACCCGTTTCCTGTTTCACATTCTCTTTAATGTGAAATTTAAATGATGAGATGATTTTATAAAAACAACAAGCTACAGCTCGGGTTGTTTCACGAGGACAGCATTTCCTCTGTCTTGAATGATTGTCATTCTGTGATGGCGTAAAGGCTTCCCAAATCATTGAGCTGATGACTTTTTCAAAATATATATTTTTTAAATTCGTGCACAGTTGGATGTCGGGATGGTGCTCACACAGGGACACACACGGTCACGATACAAACACTAATTTAGACCTGAGCTGCAATTTCGATCGAGATGGGTGTTTAATTTCACCTACGCTGCTGCTACATGATGATGTACATTGGTATGAATTGTATTTTGCACAAGGCGCATCAACGCTGTAGCAGTGAGTAAAAGAATTGTTTTCTTCAAATGTGTGTGTGTGTGTGTGTGTGTGTTTATACAGAAAAGCCTGCCTGCTCTGAGGATGACGCTGTTGAGCTCGCAACAGTCTCTGACCCAGCTCGCTCAAACCTCCCCCAACCCTCTGACTGTGAGCGCCATTAAGGCTCCGCCCCCACGTTCCCTCGCCACCACGGTGCCTGCTGTCCGCCCCGCCGTCACGCAGGACCAAGCCGCCCTGGTGGTACATTTAACACACACATTATCACTATGTAAAAATAATCAATGTGAGTAAACAAACGCAACACAACCTACATTATGACGTGTTGTTTTATTTTTTTTTATCTCCCCAAGGCTGTGAAGAGGCCAGGAGTGCAGACGGGTCCAGTCAGGATGCCCGTGGTGATCACCCAGTCGGTCCGGCCTCAAGGTGCGTGACTCTTTCATAATGACGAGCGAACACGTTTGTGAGATTAATCACTGAATCAGCGGCAGCGTGCTGCAGTTAGCAGAAGGAGTGCAGTTCACAATGTGTGTGTTGCAGGCGCTGTGGTGAGAGGGCCAGCGGTGCAGGTGAGAGGTCCAGTAGGCGTCGCTATGCAGGCTTCAGCCAATCAGAAACAGAAGCTGAATGACCCAGGAGGTGGAACTTTCAGGTACTTGTTCTAAACCCTGGTGTGTGTATGTGTGTGTGTGGGAGAGACCTAGAAATCAACACCAGTGTGTAGTGAAAGACATCTTTCACATTGCCCCCCCCAAAAAGAAAAAAAAAAAACTGGCTAGGAAAAAAAATAACGTCTTGTATGTGACATTCATACTACAATCATAACACTCCTAAGCAGTCTGATCAACTGATGAACTAACTAGGTTGCTATCTGGATTAGATTAGTTTAATAAAGATAATAATATTAAAATCCTTTTACAGTTGTATGCAGAAAAAAAAGGAATACTGGAGTTTTTATTTTTTCTTTTTTCTTTTTTTTTTTTGCTCAGCATAAAATTGATTATATTTGCTCACTATAGAGAGACACTCTGTCCTCCATGTTTGTTTTTTCTGGCTTTACGGCTTTACCCCCAGAGCAGTAACCTGATTTACTCAGAAGGTTAAAAAAAGCACCTAAATTTGTATGGAATTTTGTCCACTTGAGTGATGTGATCCTGTTCGTGCTTTCCTCCGGAGATCCCGAGTGTAAATAATAAAACAAAATTGTCCATGCTCTCTTGGGAACATGGGATGACCTAAACTTTCTCCCCAATCCTGAGTTTGTGTGTTTGGAAGAATACAGATGGCATTTTCTTCCATTTCCATTACCCTGTGCTCTGATGCATGTGTCTTGCATGTTATTGTCCTTTAGACCCCCTGGGTGGTAGGCTGAAGGGGATTTTTTTTTAAAAGAATTTTTTAAGGACCTATTGCTTCACCTACTTTCCAGGAGGATTAAATGCATAAAGTGCAATAGCATGTGAAAATGGGGGAAACACAAAAAAAAGCCTGTAAGTGTGAAAGACCGTATTTGGTCTTAAGTTCAATCTACATCACTCCCCTACTTTTTATTATTATTTTTGTTTTATTATTATTATACATCATCATTATAAGCAGATAAATGTCAGTGGTGTATAAATAGCCTTTAGTTAATTAAAACATTTCAGTTAAACATTACATACATTACCCATTTGTGTCATTAGTGCAGTATATTAGTGCCGTAATTCGATTAAAAAAAAATCTAGTTAATCACGGTCATATTCACATAATAGTCATTAATCATGATTTTGCAATACTCAGATTTACTTGTATTATAAATGTGCAATATTGGAATAAAGAAATGCATGGCCAACTGGTTAGAGGAAACTGATTATGCTGTTTCGCGTAAACACATTGTGAGCCCTGTGTGTTCCTCTAGTGGTGACCGTGTTCATTAGCTATTTTTCAACTTCAAGAAATTGGCTAGTGCATGCTTTGGCAAAATGCCTTTCTACTCTTTTATAATGTCCAGAGTGAATGAGTGCAACTGCCATTTGTTTACATTTGTTTCAACTCCCTCACTTTTGTAGCTTTTTCAGTGTCAAACAGTTCAGAATCTGGTTTCATTCGGCATGTATGTTGACACTCAAGGAATTTGGTTACGGCAGTTCATGCATTCCTGTAAAAATAGTTCCGCTTGAAGGTAGTTCTAGCATACAAATTTTAGTTTTAATCCAAACTTCCATCTGGAAACCTTTTATAATTAAACATGCCGTTCAGGCATCTTTTATTTATTATTCATGTTAATCGCATCATTACAAACAGCCTGGTAGCCACCCTGGATTATGGAATGCCATAAGGGTCAAACTCGGTTCTATGATTAATTTGTGTTTAAATGATCATATCGTATTACGATTTCTAGGTTAATTATGTGCATTTTTAATTCTCAAATTTGGACTTTATATGTAAAATAAGAATTAGGTTCCTTGCATAGTATTCTTATGAGTAATTTAATAAAACATTATATCCTGATCAACATGGTTTACACACTGAGGTCCTGGGGCAAATTATCAGGTTGTCTGTGTGACTACAAAATCAGAGACACATTTATGGTAGCCTTTAGAAAGCAAACACACACGATATTTCCTGAGTGCTGTAAAGACAAATTTTCCCATTAAAGACGTATATGAAGCCAAAATCGTTGAGTGGATTTATTACATGTTGTTGTTTTCCTAGTTACCACTAGATGGCAGCACGTCCCCAAGTGTTTTTGTATTTTTGTTTTTTTATTAAAGATAAAAGAGCTGACGTACATATGTCATGACTAAATTATTTTCATTAGTGATAAATATAGTTTCAGTAATATTTTGAAGTTTGGAGTTCCTGTCCTCTGAACAGAGATCTGAGTCTCTTTCTTTATTTTTTATTTTTTTGGAAATATTCAGACCATTTTAAAATCTACAGTTGTACGTGTCGACACGCGATCATGTGTGTTATCCATTTCAGGGATGATGATGACATCAACGACGTGGCGTCCATGGCGGGCGTGAACCTGAATGAAGAGAACGCTCGGATCTTGGCCACGGGCTCTGAGCTGGTGGGCACGCAGATCCGCTCCTGCAAAGACGAGGCGTTCCTGCCGGCTAGTCTTCTCCATAAACGCATCCTCGAGATCGGTAGGGAAACCCCGACACACACACACATTTCAAAGTATACGTTAATTAGAGGCTGTGTGAATATATATATTGATGCATCATAGCAGCTGAAGCCTGGAGCGGCGGATACACGGGATGAGTGAAACAGTAGGTCCGGATCACTGAGTGTTGATAGTAAATAAAATCATATGAACTGAGCCTAAGGTAAAGTGGTTTCACAAAGCAAATCTCCTTAATTAGATCTCGCACAAAAGTTGTATCAGTGGTGATGTGTGTTTTGAAAGAAAAGCTTATTGTTAAACATCCAGGAAGTCCTTGCAGAGTGTGATGCATGGCTCACGTACAAGTTATGTTAAAGTTCTTTGAAACACTAAGGGTGTAAAAATTATACTATATAGTATATACTATATACTATTATACTATATATACTATACTAATCACTATATAGCATTGTTCGATACAGAAATCATTCACAAATACTTTGGTAAAGGACCTTTCAAGGCAGTTGATAATCCTCTCTTATACCACGGCACTGTGTGTATTTACATGAACCCTAATGTTTCACAAATAATGGTAATAATAGTCTAATCATGGTAAAAACGCAGCATGTAAACGCCTCAGTCGGAGCAGTCTGACCTGACCGGCACAGTCGGAATGGATTTTTAATTTGGAGTAGAGGAGGGGAATAAACATTTGACAATCAGTTCAGTAGGCCAATATTAGCCATGTAAACGCTTGATCTGAACGTTTCTCTCTCGTCAGAATAAATATGTGCACGTTTTCCCCCCGCGGGCGGTAACGTTAGATCACGTGATGTGTTTCTGGAAGAGAAATTTAGCTTCTGTTCCTGATCAGTAAACTGTGCGAATAACTCCTTTTTTTAATTTAATTTTTTATTTTTTCAACTGTTTAGTTTCATCCACTGACAAGTGGCTCTGATTGGCTCACATTTCACTCGCAGTAAGGCGTTTAATCAATCATAACACAGAAGGCAGGATTTATCTGAAAAGATATGAAGCCTGTCCTCAAATTTGAGGAAAAATCCTTCTTTTGTTATATTTCTGGCATATGATTCAAGTTAAGCCTTTATTTGTCACATGTACTGTATATTACTGCATAGTGAAATTCTTTCTTTGCATATTCCAATGTAACTGGGGTCAGGGTGTAGGGTCAGCGCCCCTGGACCAGATAGGGTTAAGCGTTTGCTAAAAGGACCCAACAATGACAACCTCGTGGACCTGGTGCTCGAACCACGGACCTTCCGATCAGTAACACTGAGCCTTAACCCTCTGAGCTACTGCTGCCCCCTAAATGGCATGTACAGGATACGTTTTTATATCAAACTCGTCTCAGTGAGCAGACACGCTTTGGCCATGTCAATAAACAGTTCAATTGGAATCTTTAATCAGAATAATTATCCATCGAAGAAATATTTTCCGTGTAAATTGACTTATCGCTGATTTTGTGATTCTGATCGGTCAGAGGTTAGGAAACTAATTTGTATTCATAGCAAATGTTCCAACTATATAAATACTTAATGCTATTAATTACAGTTGCATGTTTATACCAATGAGCTTGTTCTAGAGTAGTATAGTAACAGCGAATTCATAGTAGCTTGATAAGATGATCCAAAGTGAATGCATACATTATATTATATTGTAAAAACAAGAGAATACTTGAGAGAATTGATATGGGAATAAGTTATAGCAAAGTTGTTCCTTTAAACTTAAAAAAAAAAAAATATTCAAAATATAGGATGCTGTGTTTTTACGGTTTCACTAGAGGACGTGTTTTTCTTTTTATTTATTTTTTAAGCACGGTTAACTTTGATTCATTGAAAAAGGGGATACTGAGGTAACACGGTTATAACTGCTACAGAATACACTACCTGGCCAAAAAAGTTTGCCATTCAGAAGGTTCAAATTATTGGGCTGCGTCATGCAAGAAATCAACTTGGGAGATCGGAAATGACTGGAACACTTGGACATTATCAGAACCTGGAAGGATAGTGATGAATCATCATGTTTGTCGAGGAAATGTAGTAGAAAGAACAGTTATGAATAGAGATTACTTAAAAGTTGCAAAAAACAAAGAATTATAAATGGTGAAAGTATTAGCATTTCCATAGAGACACACAGTGTGATGAGAAGAAACAGGATTGGGACTAAACAGCTGTGTGTTTATAAGAAAACCACTTGTTGGGAGACTAATCAGGTAAAACACTTACATTTGTTAGGAAGCAAAAAGATTGGACGTTGGAACATTGGATAAAGTGATGCACTCATCTTCCCTGATGTCATGGGCATGTACTCAGACTCAAACTGTGAAATAGTGAGGAATCTTTTTCACACATGAAATGGTCATCACGTTGTGTGCTGTAATCAAATCTAAAGCTGATTGAATGAAATCGTGGGGTGTATGTCTTTGCGTCACACCACCTTACCACTGATGATTTTCCTATAACCGGATCCCTGAAACTGTTCTATTGCTTATATTTTACTTGTATCTCATCTGGCCTTGCACAGGATCACACGATTGTGTGGCTAGTAAGTTGTAATGCAACCAGAGGATCTCACAAAACTGAGTACATCCCTCACATTTCAGCAACCACTTCATTATATGTTCTCAAGGGACAATTCCATAGAAATGAAAACTAGATATACTTTAGAGTAGTCCATGTGCAGCTGGTATAGCAGTACAGATTTACTGTCCTCTAACAGTAACTCTACACGCAGACTATATTGTCTAAATAACTGGCAATGAAAATGAGTACACCCTGAGTAAGCATGTCAAAACTGTGTCGAAAGTGTCAGTATTTTGTGTGAGCATCATTGTTATCTAGCACGGCCTTAATCTTCCCGGGCGTGGAATTTACCAGAGCTGCTCATGATGTTGCTGGGATCCTCTTCCACTCCTCCAAAGTGATGTCACTGCTGGATGTTAGACGCACGGCGCTTCGCCACTTTCACGCTCAATAGGGTTCAGGTCTGGAGACGTGCTTGGACACTGACAAACCCCTGAACATGATGCATAGGTCATGTGACTTTGCATGGTTAAAGATGTATAGCTGTTATCACTTGGAGTGTAATCACTTTTTTTGCCAGCTATTCTGGCAGTAATGGCTGTATGTTGAGTTATTTTCAGAGGACAGTAAATCTATACTGTTATACAAGCTGCGCATTGACTACTCTAAAATATATCCAAGTTTCATTTCTATACTATTGTCCTTTGAGAATATATACTAAAATGTTTGCTGAAATTACAGTAGAATGGTGTAGAGTGGGTGTAATACAGCACAGGTACTGACTGACTCAACAATGTCACAGTGTAAAAGTTCTGACAGTCTGTCCAACCACTAAATGCTCCCTATTCGGCCGTGTTTAGCCTGTCTTTATTCCTTTAGTCCACTGCCCTCTCGCTCCCTCTCGAAGAGTCTAAGAGTGCTCGGTGTAGTGAGACTCAGGCCTCCTCAGGCTGTGTATGAATAGTTTATTGGCCTCCCTCTGATGTCTCTCTGTCAGTTTGTCATGTGTGCCGGACCAAGAGAGAGCCCGCGGCCGTCTTCCCGACAAGGTCGCCTCAGAAATGTACAATACACGCTCTCAGGGAGTCGAGCGGTGATGCACGGATTAATCCAAACACACAAACAAAGCATGACATGTGGGCAGATTTACACACCGATGCACGTGTTACCCGTTGTCCCACAGTAGTAATGGCCGAAATCATTCTTGTTTATGGTTTTGTGAATTATATACGCGAGTTTATACTCCTGTTTCAGAAAAAAAAAAATAAAAAAAAAAATCTTCTAATACAGGATTTTAAAAATCATACTCAAATGAACCTACGGTGTAATCCGTTTGTAAAGCATGAAACAGTGATATTAATGCACAACATTACAAAGCGAGGTCTACATGATGTTTATGCGCCCAGCTCACAAGTCTCTCCACAAGGGGGAGCTGTTATTCAAGGAGCTTTTTAGGATTGTGCGATGCACCAAAATGATTTTCCCAAAACCTTCCCCAGTATGCAACAGGTACAGTGATACTTTATTTTAGCTCTTTGTCCAAACATTGATAGCATGACTGGTTGTACGGAAAAAAGCACAGCATGGGAGAAAAATTTAAGATTTATTTTAAGCTGTTTATTTTAACAGGAAGATAACTTCTGACTACTATAACTCTTTAGTTTAATGAAAATTGTGCTGTATGATCACAGATCGCTGCTTTTATCACCATCACATTATTTTACATCACAGCATTTTGCCCGTGGTTGTTGAAAAACTGGTTTGGAAAAACAAGCTGACATGAAGGCCAGTAGGGTGACACTACAGCTGTTTAAACTGATATTGGTGTTGTTCAGCAGGTCACTGGTAGGGTGACGGAAAGTTTATTTTAAATAATACACCACCAGTCAAAAGTTCAGACACATATTTTAATTCCTCTGAACAGTTGATATTGAGATGTGTCTGCTGCTTATAGTCTGTAACGCTTTCATAACGGCTCTAATCTGAGGTGGTGATTTGTGAGGCTGGTGACTCTAAATGAACTTCTCCTCTGCAGCAGAGGTACGGTTTGATCTGGCTTTTCTTTAAATCGGAGTGTTTCATCATGGTGCTTGATGGGTTTTGCAAATGCACTTGGCGATACGTTCTTGTAAGATCAGCTGACCATTGTGTCTTAAAATAACAACCGACTGTTGTTGTTGTTAACAGTAATTACCTAATGCTATGTATGTTTTCATAGTTTTGAAAATCAAGTATTATTCTAGAATGTAGAAAATAAAATCACAAAATGAAAAACTTTGAATTAGCAGGTGCCCAAACTTTCGACCGATACTGTGCATGTGTGTGTTGTGCTGCCCTCAAATCACTCGTAATGTCGATGACAATTGTAATGGAAATATCACATTTTAATTATGTATTAATTTGTAATTGTGCTGTAGACTATAGAAGCTTTAAACTTGTTTGCCGTCATTTCCACCACACAACAAAAACATTTTTGGCAAGTCCAGTCCCTGCACCTGAGCAGTTTAAGAGGAATACTGCACAAAAACGCACAAACCAATGAGAAAAAGGTGCAGATGATCAGGCCGGTTATCATTATACTGGTGATGCTGAATGCTGAGTGGTTGGAACAGACGAGAGGGGGAATGAGGTTGCTGCTGAGGTTGTTACATAAACAACCAATTTTTAAATCTTTGCCCTTTGTAGTCTTTCACAGTACATTATTTTCCCATTTCTTTAATTCAATCGACATCATTTAATATGATCTAGTTGGGTCTGGCTGAAAACATTTGTGTTTGTGTGTTTGTTTGTACGTTGTGTGAATGTTTTACAGAAACACCCTGCATTCGTAAAAGGAAAAAAAAAAAATCCTGAATCCTTTATCTCGTAATTATGACTTACTAGTTCATAATTACAAGATCCAGATCTCATAATAATTACTTACTCTCCTGTAATTATGAGATCCCGATCTAAAGTTGCTGCTTCCTCCTGGCCACTGCTTTACTGCCCTTAAGCCAGCCGCTCTTCCTGAAAGCTAGCTTAATCTAGACATATGTACAATTTGCGGTTGCAGCTTTTAGACATTTTGCAGTAATAGTGAGGAAAGTGAAAGGCGAGCATCAGCGAGCTCCTACACCTGACTGACATTATAACCATGTTTCTCTTTTGCTACCTTACAAACCCATAGAGTGGCTTTAGGATACATGATAAATGGCTGTTGTGTCTGCACGCGCAGCATCCTCAGTCAGTCAGTCAGTCAGACAGCACAGATGGCAGAGCGACAGGTAGAGTAGAAAAATAGGTCAGACACTGACATGCTTAATAACACAATGTAAAGTGCGCTGATACTCCGCTTAAACAGTGCTCCTGCATTACTACTTCATAGTTTAACATTGAATCTTGCGAGAAGGTCTGCAAATCCTTTAGCACATAGACAAACCTCTGTACTTATTGACAGTGTGGTGAAGAAGAACCAAAGCTTGATAAGTGCTGCTAATATCTAGTGATTGATTTGAAATTTCTCTACATAGACCATTATCATGTGTAAAATCTGTATGTATAAATTCAGCGTTATCCTGTCTGGGGGGGTGGGGGGGGGGCAGGCTGTACGATATGTTGCATCAATAATTAACATATAAATTGGCAGCTGTTTTGGATCACATGACTGCATGAGGGCCATAGAGTAACGTTATAGACACAGTATATGCTGTAGCCACGTTGTAACTCTACAGCCGTTTTCTGACCCTATACTGTAACGCTGTAGCTGCATTATAACCTTACAGCCACGTTCTGACCTTTATACTGTAACGCTGTAGCAGTGCTGGTTTTCCTCCAAAATCTTTTACACGTTGTTTTCATTTTTCATCTGTGGGTTTGATTAATCTCTCTCTCGCTCTCTCTGTCTCTCTCGCTCTCTCTCTCTCTCTCTCTCTCTCTCTCTCTCTCTCTCTCTCTCTCTCTCTCGCTCTCTGCAGCACGTGGGTTTGGTGTAAACGAGGTAATGGCAGATGTGGTGAGTTTGGTGTCCCACGCCACCGAGGCCAGGCTCCGTTCCACGCTGGAAAACGTCTCTGCACTCGCACGACATCGAACAGAACCAAGCAAGGTAGGAGCCAATCACAGCCCAGCGATCTGTGGCCGTGGTCGAATGGACCAGCTGGACGTGTGGATCAAACTGGATTCTGTAAATAGTGATTCAATGCTCAGAAGAGGGTTTTTGATTGAAAATGTATTTAAATTGATTTAGGAAAAAGCACATGAGAATTGTTGTGAAAACAGCACTTCGTTTAATCCTTTAAAAAAAATAATAATAAAAATCCAGAAGTCTTCGAAAGCATGGAATTTCATTTTGAAGTTTCCGTATGAGCTCTAAGCCTGATAATCGCCAGAAGATAAGCAAGCTTCGTTATTATTAAACGAACACAGTCACGATGTCCTGTGTTTATTTTGGTGTTCTCCCTTAAAGCATGTCGCTCCTTAGCTGATTCTGAAACATAAAAGAGCCGGGCTAAGCAGCATAGCTGGAAACGATATTTAACAATATAAAGGATCCAAGTTGTAATTTTCTGAGGCTTCTGCTGCCTGAGAGATTTTCAGATTTTCAGAATTTCAATTAAAAATATTTAATTTTTGCCGTCATATCAGCTCTTTCTCTGGAACTTAATGTGTAGCGTTTTAGCGCAAAGGGACAAACCTGAGCAGCTGTGCTTCGACTGAAGGCACTAGCCGATGTCTGTTGCACAGATATATTATTGATCGGTTTTTATTTATTAGAAACGTTTAAAAATGTATATTAAAAACATGTTTATGGCGGGCCTGTACACAGTTCAATAAGATGTACTTTTTATACAAAGACCTTACAATTCGTGTTACTAGCATAAATTAACAAATCAGTCGCTCAGGTGTTGATAATGAACTTTCCTACATTCAGGAAAAGTTGCTAAAACAAAACAAGAAAAACTTCTCCCTTGGGTCTGTGTATATATTCATATACACGTGTATGTGTGTGTGTGAGGGGATTTAGACAGGGTGGGGGTGGGGCAAGTTGAACAGGTTTTGTCGTTAGTTTTTTAGTTTTGTAGTTGATGGAAAGGAAAAGTGCCGAGAGGGTTGAGTCATTTACCTGCTACGCAAAAGCAGGGTAGATTTGTGCAGTGACAGGAAAACTTGCCCTGCCAGCGAAGCACAGCCACAACACACACACACAAAGCAAGAGCTACAGATAAGAGATGTTTCTCCCGCTACCAGGCTTCAGCCTCAGAAGTGTGTGTGTGTGTTCCTTCGTGCTCTTGCCTGGCTTTGGTCCTTATACTGCTTTAAGTGTGAAGTGAGAACAGAGTCTTGGCAGCGAGCGTGTCAGGGGCTGCCTCCGAGACGCTCTGCGAAACAAACAATTATCCCATTAACTCAGGGTGACCTAGTAACTTCTCCTCGCTTCAGTCGCATGCGAGAGAAGAGAAAGGGGGAAAAAAATCAGCGAGAAGTTTGCAGCGGAAGTCAAGGCGTTAGATGAAAGCTCGTACGATGTGGAGGTGGAGTGTGTGTGCGTGATGATAAGGAGCTCGTTGCCGTGTGTTTTCTCCGCTCCAGGATGAAGAGCACCACGAGCAGACGTCAGATGTGAGGATGCAGCTGAAGTTCTTCGAGCAGCTGGAGCGGTTGGAGAAACAGCGCAAAGACGACGAGGAGAGGGAGATCCTGCTGAAAGTGGCCAAAGTAGGTCTCACACGTGAACATTTTAGTCATTGTTATGATAGACCTGGTTTGTTTTTAGCTTTACTTTTTTCATCATCCCTTCCCTTTCCTGGTCTGCAAAGATTGATTTCAGATAATACTGCTACTGTAAAGATACACACAGTCAAGCCTGCGACGGTCACACACTAGCATTAAAGGATGTTACGATGAGAGAACCTGCCGTCACATAGTTTTACACCACGGCGCCGATGAATTCCCGACTCAGAAGGTGTTGATTAGTTTTCTACACCAGCAGATGAGACAGTATATCAGATTCTAATTTAAATAATAATTCGGGCATCATCCGCTTGTCCTGATGATATCAGTTTTCTATAAACAACTTTATACACGGTACAGTGAAGATTTCTGTAAAGACAAGAGTAACCGTCAAACATTACGTTTTAAATGGTTGTTAATAGCGGCTACACTACATGACCAAAAGTATGTGGACACCTCAGCATCACATCCATATGTACATCTGAGCCGTTGACGTTTAAGGGAAGGACCCAACAGTGGCAACTTGGTGGTGTTAGGGTTTGAACCCGGGACTTGCCGACCCTTAGTCCAACACCTTAACCACTGAGCTACCCACGCCCCAACAGAGTTCAAAAAGAGTTTAAAGAAATAGTTTAAAGTACATCATTGTGTTGCCTTCCTGCACAGCATAGGAATCATATGTGGGAGTAGTAAAGTGCTTGTCCTATCCTCTGGAGATCGCGAGTTCGATTCCCGGGTGATGATGTAACCTCTCACAGCCGGAGGTCTGGAGAGAGCTGATTGGCCGAGCTCTCTCAGAGGGGAGGGATGAGAGGTACATAGTGCTCCCACATTAATCACGGCTCTACAGCCAATCAGGGGCGTCTGTGAGCTCACGCAAGCGGACGGAGCGGATAGTGCTGTTCTCCGAGTGTGTTACGCCGCCCCCAACGGTGCGTGAGCGGGCAGTTCGAAAAGATGCAGTCGGCTGGCGTCACGTGGTTCGGAGGAAACGGTGCGTAATAGTCTTCGGCCCTCCCGACTGAGTGGTAGTAGTAGCCTTAATGTGGGAGCCCCCTAGTGACGGGGAGGAATTGGACACGACTAAATTAGGGAGAAAATCGGGGGGAAATCAAAAAAATAAATAAATAAATTTGACCAACCTTCACAGATTCTTTATTCGGAAGCATAGCTACTTCATTTTTAGTGTAGGAAAAAAAATGGAAGGGGATGTTCACGTGTATGAGAGGGTCAGGTGTCCACTTTATGTATAACATTGTGCAATGTCATCACTTCTCACTAATGATATACTGTATACAAGTATAAAAGGATCGAAAGTACAACAGCGTACGTTTGTGACTAAATATTAAAAACAGTAATTCCACTTTGCTTGGGGCAGCATCAAGCCACCCTGTCGTTGATTATATTCCTTACAAGTCACTGTTTAAGTCCTCACTTATCAAATTTTCTGATGCTGGAACAATATGGTGAAAATGATCCTTTTTTTTTTTTTAAGCAATTATATCTCTTAAAGTTTTCAAGATTCATTTACAAATACTTTTGGCAGTGACGCGCACACATCTAGCTGCAAGTTTCCCAGCATGCCTTTTAAATCAGCAAGCAGCTAGCTTTAATCCTCGCAGCATGCCTTCCTTCACTTAAGTTTTGCTCCATAAACTAAGTCAGAGGGTGGTTTGGGATTCTCCACAGGAGAAGGCGTGCGACATTAAAGCGAAAGCAATTAGTCGACTTAAACAGCAGTGACGACGAGGATGCGAAGACGGTGGTGTCCCCATCCTCCCTTAGCCTCCGTCAGTACACCCCCAGTGCTGCGTCCCTCTCCTAATTAAGCAGTCGGCTAATTGAGCTGTCAGCCTGGAAAGTAATCGCTCTTGTGTTGCAGTTTCCTGTTTGTTTGGGAGTTCATCTGACCTGTATGCACACAACAGGCTTAATTATAGAAAGGTTTCTACAAAAAGTCAAACTTTCTGACGGTTCGCTTGCTCGAACTCCAGATCTAAACAGCTTTCAGCAAGAGTGTCGAGATGTTAGATCGGCTGCTGAAGACTTGAATCTGAATGATAAATCTGTCTCTCTAACATTGCAGAGTCGCTCCAGGCAAGAAGACCCTGAGCAGGCTCGACTAAAGCAGAAAGCTAAAGAGGTGAGTATATAACGTACAGACAATCTAGAAATATACCAGTATAGCAATACAATGTATATTCTGCCAAGAAATAAGGTTTTGGACAAAAATTTGATCTGTTCTTCGACATTTTGTTTAAATGACGCAGGCTATGTTTCAGTTAAATAATCTGGGAAAATAGTTGTAAAAATTATTTTTTACCTTAATGAGATTTAAAAAAAAAATTTTTTAGGGTTGTCTGAATGTCCAAACCTGTTGTCACGTTTGAGTCACTTTTCTATATAGTCCTAGATTGAATGCGTATCTGATATGTACATAAAAACACATCAGTATCAGAAATTAATTAGTGGTCTCAAGAACTTGTGACCTGTTTTAACGCAGATGGCGCAAACAGATGCTGTTTCAGAGGACAGACGCATCCACATTAGTGTCCCTTGTTATTACAGTATGAATGTGAACCGTCATGACGTGCAAATCCAAGCTGAGCAAAAAAAAATCTGGATGATTTTAGCAAAAAATATGCTTGGGATTTTGCTCTGCAGGATGTCAAGCAATTGCATGGAATCCAAGTCACATGGCCACATATCAGACATGCATCCAATCTAGGACTAGGTAGAAAAGTGACTCAGATCTGATCTAAAAAAAAAACAACAGGTTTGTGGCTTGTAATGTGAACGTGGTGTAAAAAGTGGTTTTCACACAATGAATATCAAGATGTTGGACCCCGTAATATAAGGGTGCATGTGAACGCAGCTTTTGTGTTGTATGTAATTGTTCACTATGGGGCTGAAAGATTAGCTAAAAAAAAAAAAACTTTGCGATGATTGATTGATTTTTGACAAAAACTCCGATATTAAATGTATATTTGTATTTGGTATTCAAACATATTAATCTAGGCTTACAGCACATAATTCCACCAGTGATCACTTGAAGAGAGGATATTTGCCAATATTTTCTTGACTATTAAAAAAAATCTTATGCGATTAAACAATGTTTTACACAAATTATTTTTGTACACAGTTCTGTGTAACAGTCTTCAGCCATCTCTCATTTCTTCATATTTTGCTTTCAAAGAGCCAGACGTCTTGTATTTTTAATGTAGTCTTGAGGAATAGCTCTCCAGACTTCCTGCAGACCTTTTTGTTTTGTTTTTTTTGGCAAGTTTTATGTCCTAACCAGTAATTTCAGAGAATATTTTTTGTTTGTTAAGTGACACAGTGACGCATGAATCATTCAAGCATTAAACCAATTTAAACTAATGATGACAGATGATCAGGCCGGTGATTAGTATACTGGAGATGATGTGAATGCTGAGTGGTTGGAACAGACGAGGGGGGAAATGAGGTTGCTGCTGTGGTTGTTACATAATCAAGCAACTTGAAAAAAAGTTGTACCTTTTAGGCGCTTTGCAGCCTGTCACAGTAAAACATTTGTTTCCATTTCTTTCATTTAATCTACATCTTAGATTAAGGGGGGGGGGGGGGGGGGGATTTTTACTCGCATTTGATCTTTTTTTAAACATTATAAAGGTCTGAGTGTTTTCTAGAATGTTGACCTTGCACATCTTACACAATACCTACATCTGAGCAGCGTCCTGGCTTTTTAATCTGAAGTACAGACAAATTACAGATGTTTTTTTTGTTTTGTTTTGTTTTTTTTGTGCATATATTATTATTAAAAAGGAGATGATGAGCTTTTTGTTGTTTCATGAGCCACACTAATTCAAGACAAACAATGCACTAGATAAATAGATGAAGCTTCTTGAATGTCTCACACGTGCGTAAGTCATGTTCAGAATATTTCAGCAAAACAACTCCACATAAATTCCAGACCATGTTTCTAACACCTGTAATAAAATTGCAGCCTTTTGCTGCAGCTTTCCGCTAGTGTGACTCAATCAAGCTGCAGTTATTATTGCTTTTCATTCTTGTCTTTTTTTCTTCTTCAGTGAACATAATTATTATGTCGTCTGATAATTGGCTGTTTGGTCTGCTGCCTACAGAGATTGTCGTGTCGTCAGACACATTCCTCCCCCTCGATTTATTTTATTTATTTTTTTGTCACAGCCAATGCATGTCCAAAAGATCCCACTGCCCTGTCATGTGACAGCGACTACCTGGGGAGGGTCAGAGATAATGCATGCATTCCCTAAAACATGTCAAGCCAGCCACCCCATCTGTTTACAAAATGCCCTCTTCTGCATAGATAAGCTTTTACAAGGTTACAAGGAAGAGAGGAACGCCATGACTCTCCCTCTATCCCTCGCTCCCAGAAAGCACAGGCAGTTTCTCTTTTTTGGGCTCTCAGCCACAGATAGCTGTTGCATCACCAGGATTCAAACACACACTCACACAGACACAATCTCCTAATGATAGGACTTTTTTAAAGCCCCTATACTGATTGCAATTAATAAAATAAAAAATAAAAAAATCATTTTAATGATCATTTTCACATGAGCATGTTAACCCTTTTATTATCTCACTAGTTGCGGTTACGGTTTTCTTTAAACCTCAACATTTTCCGTAACCCTTAAGAGCAGAACGAGGCAGTGGTATTATTGTGCCCGAGTGCCTCTTTCTCAGTTGTACTGCTGGTTTCAGCACTCTGTCTTGTCTTCAACCCGAGGCCATGCTGTGATGGAGAAAGAGTTGAGCGCTTCATGAAGCCTCCTTTGCTCTTTTTGTTCTTTGGTGGTGGTTCTTTCTTTTGTTTAGTTTTTTTTTTTTGGCAGATCTGAGAAGTGGAATAACGAGACGTTAAAGTGAACGCTGAAGAAACGTTTGCATTTTCCTTTGAGGCAGCATGCTGGTCCTCAGTTTTTATCATTCATATGTTTTCAAGCCAAGACCATGGATCGGTAACTAGCAGAGTATTTTTCCCCAAAACATAACCATTTTCCCTTTTGGCTTGGAAAAATGCTATACTAGCGTAAGTTAAAGAGTTTGTAGAAATAGTTAAAAGATTGAAGGTAAAAATAAGCTGATCAGTTTTGATGTAATCAGTGATCTTATTATTTCTGGTTGAAGCTTACTACATGTCTGCCTGTCTTTCTGTACACGAAGTTGTACTTCTTTTGTCGTCTGTTCAGTAAATAGAGAGTGAATCACAGATGAGAAATCGAAAAAGATTTGTCTTAAAATAAGTCCTGCTCATTACAATTTAGCACTGTTATTTCAGCTGTGAAAATATTAACTAATCCCAGTAAAAATTTATTTACATTGAGCAAATCTTATTAGTACCTTATTTTAAAATAGATTATTAAATGCTGTATGAAATCTGGATGGACAGACATACCAAAAACAAAAAAAAAAACAGAAATTTTTCGGAGACTGGTTTAAGGTTCTCCAATGTGTGATGTGAAGATGGCATTGAAGCATTGGATAGCATTGGAGTTTTGACCAATTTACAATACACAGTATATAAATAGTTCGTTGTAGAGTGTAGTTCTCTAAAGCACACAAAAAAAATTAATACCTAGACATCGAATGAGCCTCTTCCAGGCATTCGGCCCACTTATTTGTCCACCCCTGCTCAGAGGCTGAGACTTGGTTGTCCCGCTCAGTATGAAATTGCTCTTAAACCGACTCAAATCAATTTTTTTGAGTCTGGTCCGGCTCTGCTTCGCTGGCAGAGAACAGCGCATCTTTTATTGCGTTCTGCTATCGTTTTGTAATGGCGGCTCATTTAGGAGTCACCTTGCTAATCAGATAAAGACAGACAGCCCCTAAAGGCCCTTAAAGCGCCCTGAAGCGATCGCTTCCCACGCTAATATCAGCTGCATACCCAACAATCCCAGACCGGTGTCGGCATCGCCGTCAGACACGCAGCTCTCCGGTTTTCATGTCCTTGACTTCAGTCAGCCTCCCTAATTGAAGTGCTGCGATCAGCGCTCTCCTGCACGTTTATTAAGCTCTCGCTCTGGGGCCAGTCATTGTGGAGAGCTGGACAGCAGATAAGGATCAATAAGGGTGGAGAGCAGCGCTGGCGGCGTCGCTCTCTCCCTCCGCTGACCTTTTGGAAATGATTAGAGATTACATGCATTTCTCTCTTTGTCTGCGTCTGTCACTTTCTATCTCTCTCTCTCCTTCTCTCCGACATGTTCCACCTCTTCTCGTCTTCCCTCTGTCTCGCTGTCCATTTTTTGATGAACCTTTTCTTATTCCGAGCCTTTCCCATTTCCATACGTTACAGTGGTCGTATGCAGGGATGAGCGCAGGCTGAGGGTTGAGCTCTGTGATTGAGGTCGGTCATTAAAGCGAGATTCTGAACAGGGGGGGGTAGAGAGTGCAGAGCTCTGGATTACAGATGGCATAACTAGGTTCCCCTTTCACTCCTCATCAAAAAAAATGAATATGAAAGCAAAGCGCCACTCTGGCTGCGGGCGCTGAGGAGATCGGCTCTGACACCAAGCAGTCTCTCAGCTTCCAGAACCTTCTGTTTAGCGCTAATAGAACCGCCGCACCGTTCGTGCGCCGAGCTCCGGCACCTCGGGCGTCATCATCCTCAGCGTCGCCATTAGAGACGGCTCGGAGTTCAGTCACGCGGCGGCCGTGTGGACGTGTCGTCTGGTTTCTTCAGGGCAACCATGCATGTGCATGCATTGTGCATGACTTCCCCTTAGATTAGCATAACCCCTGAGTTAATTAGCATGCAAATGTTGCCTTGAATTAGCTTTTCGTCAGTTCCACCTCTTCGCTGTAGCCATGTCTGTGAGCCGAAAAAAAGGGTAGATGTTTAGAGGAATGTTTGTAGCTCATGGGAAAGGTGTGTCGAAATTATTAGATACAGAGTTATCACTGGTGCTGTGTTTTTAGATGAATAAAGTCGCTGAATATTAAAAACCCCGATGGTGCAGACAGGGTTCTGTTTACTTCTAACTGACTTGGGAGATGGACACAATGTGGTGTTCTTGTTTTTTCGACTCCTGTAGTTTTTACAGTCAGCACCATTGATAGAGCTATGATTACATTTTTGACTGAATCTTTTTTCCAGTTCCATACACGGTTGAACACATGAATACACACCTTCCAGCCAAAAAGAAACTCGTAGTGTGTGATCCCATGACAACGAAATATCAGAAGAGTGGTACTTTGGGTAACATTGGTATCTCACGGATCCAGGGCTGGATAACGTCTGTATGAAACGTCTCATGTTCTCCATGTCTTCATGGGTTTCCTCAGTGATCTTTGGAATCTTTGCAATCGCCTTTACTGACCACCCGGACCCCTGGTTACTGCAAGGTTCGATTGTGCAGAATATCAACTCAGTTTTTAAAAACTCCCTTTATTTCTCTATATAATCCCCTGCTACACTAAATGCTCTCATCCCAGTGTTTCACTAGTGCTGCTTGGATACCATAAAGGGAGAAAGTTCTCTCCGTACACCAGAGCCATGATCTGACTGCCTGCCTCGCGTCTGAAACACTGGCCTCCCAGGAACTCCTTGAATGGATAAATCTTGGAGCGAGGTCAGGACTGTGCGTGGGACGTGGCAGTAACTCCCAGCCGAATTCCTGTAATGTGCAAGAAGTGTTGAATGATTTGTTGTTGTTTTTGAAGCATCAGGCGTTCCATTCGCTGAATGTTTACGGGAACGACTGCAGTGAGCTCTGAGCCACCTCGGCCTGGATCATCATTCACCTTCTTTACAACCTTTGTACTATTCAAATGTTTTACAGCGGCTAAGAGTCTCATCACCGTACTGTACTTGAAGACAATCGGATTTACGCCTTCGTTCATGAGAAAATTCATCACAAGTCCTGGTTTGACTTAAACAAATCTTATGTACAAAGCAGCTTTTTTTTTTCTCTTTTTTTTCTCACATACAGTAGACTCGATTGTGCGTAGCAAGCATACTTGTGTTTGGCGAGATCATGGCCACTGCGGTTTTGCTGTGACTAATTGTCTCTCAGAGCACTCGTACACAGCTGTCTATCAGGCACGGAAATTAAAAGAAGTGTCTGAATATGTAGAAATATTTTCAGATTCACGTTTGCATTGATGTTCACCAATGATGTGTTGGAAGCCATGTTTTAAATCGATACTGCTCACAAATATAAACCTATTGCTTCTCCCAGGTGTGTAAGATCTGCTTAGTTGTTACTTGTGCAAATTATTTCTTTACTTACCATGGTTTTTGTAATCCTCAATTCAGATGCAGCAGCAGGAACTGGCACAGATGAGACAACGTGACGCTAACCTCACTGCGCTCGCCGCTATAGGGCCTCGCAAAAAACGCAAACTGGACTCTCCTGGGGCTTCTGGAGCAGAGGTAAGCACATCTACCCCTTAATATAAACAGGGGGGGAGAGGCTAGAAGTTACCCTTTTTTCTGTTTTGTTTTTTTGTTCTGCACATCATTATAGTGAACTGAGGCTGCATGCAGTAATAATGTCAAACAGTTACAAGTGTCAGGCAATAGGGGGCGTCAATTTAATCTGAAGCCTGAAGTTCATCTTACTTTTTTCTTCAAATAAAGTTTGTAGGAATGCCACTGATACATTCATCCTACCCCTGTCATGTCTGTGTGTTCCCACTAGTCACATAATCAGGTTAGAGAACAGAGATACTGATGAGATTGATGACCGATAATAATAGATACGTTCAGGGATTGTGTATCTACAAATTTACTTTTTTGTTTTGTTTTGTTTTTTAATGCCAGTACACCTCATTTTCCCATAATACTGCACTGAATCTACATAGAGTATCTGGCGATATTAAAGTTTGAGTGGAAATCTATATATTTTCCACATTTGTTTAGCAATAAAAGTTGTAATCAAATATTGACCTGTATAGCTGTGGAATACTTTAAGTGGTTCTTTTGTGAAGAGACATGATTTCAGTATTTTTGCTTAATACTAATTAGAGCTGCACAATTTGATTAAAAAGTCACATTGTTTATTTTTGAGACAAATTGCATATTTGCGATTGCCATGTTTAACTGCTAACATATCATTTCATATTCAGACACATTTATCTAGGCTAACTAACACCAAATAATTGGACAAATGATCTTGTTTAGTGACTTTTTGCCAATATTTTACTTATCAACATACATTTATTTATTTGTTTATTTTAACTTAAATTATTGACAAGCTCAACATAAAATTATTTAAATATCACAGTTAATGGTATGTTAACTGGTAAATTGCAGCCTTTTGAAATTGAATAATTGCAAACGTTCATACAGGCACATTTCATTTATATGTGATTAATTGTAATGCACTTGTACTAATAAAGTATTACACACCATAAGCACATCCCACCAGTAAAGCACTTTATTGCACCGAGTCTGATGCTCTCTTTTTCACCTAGTGGGAGAGCAGAGGCTTGTCCCTTAAATTTTAAATTCATTTGGTGTGCAGTGGGCTGTGGTTTAAGAACCCCTGATTGAGAAAAACATAAAAATGTTAAGCAAACAAACAGATGTGCATGTCATTTAATTAGGAGCTTGGAGTAAGTGATGAAAGCAGTGATGGCCGAAAACAAAAGTTGTGGATTTAATTAAGTGTTAAAACTGAAATTTCAGCCAGGAAAAAGTCATTTTGATGTGCAGTATGTCGTATTTGATGTACAGTAGGATGTCGCTGTGTGCTGAGACCTGAACTCAGCAATGTCTCTATGACGCTCCATTGGTGGAGATGGGAGAGAAATAGGTTGTTACGTATCACACCTTAATTTATATATGTAACGTGTTGCCACACTGCCACAAAAGTTTTTAAAATTTATTTTTTTATTCATTTTTAATTTGTTAAATGTTCCTTTATAGTCCTACAGGTGGAGCACAATAAACTATTCATATCATCCTGTGAGGTAGGAGCAAATTATTTGCTAAATTTGGTTTGTACTGTAACAAATCAAATTGCCGTCTTGGTATCGTGATGATATCGTATCAGACGGTCTCTGGTGATTCCTATCCCTGGTGTTAAGATCAGAGTACAAGAATTCAACCGTACTGAACACCTTTGGAAAACCTGGAAGTTTAAAAGGGTTTGACCTCACTGACGCTCTTATAGTGGAATGAGCTCGAATCCTCGCAACCATGATGCAAAATCTAAGGGGATGCCTTCCCTGAAGAGTGGCAGCTGATAAAGCTGCGACACAGGAACGTACAGTATAGACCAAAAGTTTGGACACACCTTCTTATTCAAAGTGTTTTCTTTATTGTGTTCTTTATCGTGTTCTTTAGCCCAAACATGTCTCTTCTGCTTGTTGCCTGTCCTTAGCAGTGGTTTCCTAGCAGATATTCTACCATGAAGGCCTGATTCACACAGTCTCCTCTTAACAGTTGTTCTAGAGACGTGTCTGCTGCTAGAACTCTGTGTGGCATTGACCTGCTCTCTGATCTGAGCTGCTGTTAACCTGCGATTTCTGAGGCTGGTGACTCGGATGAACTTATCCTCCGCAGCAGAGGTGACTCTTGGTCTTCCTTTCCTGGGGCGGTTCGCATGTGACCCAGTTTCTTTGTAGCACTTGATGGTTTTTGTGACTGCACTTGGGGACATTTTCAAAGTTTTCCCAATTTTCCATACTGACTGACCTTCATTTCTTAAAGTAATGATGGCCACTCGGTTTTCTTTACTTAGCTGCTTTTTTTCTTGCCATAATACAAGTTCAACCTCTTTGAATGAGAAGGTGTGTCCAAACTTTTGGTCTGTACTGTAAGTATTAATGCTATGCTTTTAAAAAAAAAAATTTTTTTAAAGGTATTCGACTGGTGTGGCAAACAAATGCTATTTGTCAAGCTATTAATTTCACTCCAGAAAAAAAAGAACTTTGAACTTTTTTGAAGTTGTTTTTTTGTTTTAGTGTGCTGACAGTTAGAATGGGAAACAGTCAACAAAAACGGTCAACTGGTCCAAAGGAGGAAGGAAGGACTCGTACTGTCCATCAAAACATTGTGCCATAAATCTGTTCTCGGTTACTGTGTGTACAGGTTAAAAGAAATATAACTATCTTTTCGTCATTATCAATATTGTATTCGTCATCATGTCAACATTTCTTCAAATGGAGCACTCTGCCATATTTGCATTTACACCAGGTTATGGGAAATAGTGTTCTTTCCTATGCAAATTCCGCTGGGAATATTATAAACCTATGGCTCTGAGTCACTAAGTTGATTATGTTCCACACCTAAGCAATAATTACTCCAACATTAAGAAGACTTTGCGTATTTATTCTCTTAGCCACTATTTGTCGTCTTAACGATGTAGTTACTGTTTAATCCTGCAAAGGACTTTAATTACTGCATATGTGTCGCCTAATGTTTTAGATGTAAATATTAATAATACCACAGAGATATCAGTGACGCAGATGGTAGAGAATATGTGGCTATAAATGTCCCAGGTATGAAAAGCATGAATAACTAAAGTGCTCTGAGGGCACTGCTGAACCACTTAAAGAAGGGGAGAAAAACAACAAAGAAATGCAATTATATAAAGCTGTATCTACAGTTCATGTCTTTTTCTAATGTTCTAGTTTCACCCTGACTTTCAGAATGACGCATGAACACGTATTAGAAGTGAAGGAAACGAGGCGATCTTTCTCTTCATTTTCGCCTCACCACGTTTCAGTCTTTCACATCCGCCTCGAAAATGCCTTCGGCAATTCTTTTTTTTTTTTTTTCCCTCCTTCTCTGGCGCTCCACTCTGTCTCCACCCCCCCTGTGGAGTTAGGTGAATGTGACTTTTCTAAAGGGGTCAGCACTGGCCTCGAGGGCTGTAGCTCAGGCCGCTCTGAAGGGGCCAGTCAGACATTTCATCTCCACAGTTATGCGCCTGAGGCTTTGGGCGGCCTGGAGCGCCAGCTAGCCTGCCAGGTGGCCAGCTGCGCTATAAAGGCTTGACTGTTGTTGTACTGCGGCTTCCTGAAAAAACACAACATTTAATTCTTTAGAAAGGCTGATTATAGTGTCATTGTGAAGCTCTGACATGCAATGTTAAGTGAAGGTGAGCTCTTGCCACGATCATTTTTTTCATTGCTTTTTACAAGATTTCTTGACTTGCTGGGCATTCGTAAGGATCTGCAGGGCTACAAACACTGCAAAAAAAAAAAGAAAAAGAAAAACAGATCCTCTCGGTTGCGTGCGTATTCAAAGGAAGGTGGTATTTTTGCCATGCCCTTTGTTCAAACCCCAAGCCCTCTGGGCATTTTCTATCTGATTGCCAGTCAGGAACAGACCTGCTATCTTAGACTTTATGAGCCGTTGAGGCTGAAGGCCGGGCCTGAAGCAGAGCCTGAGGTTGGATTAGTCATAGAGCAGGTGATGAGGGCGTTCCTCAGAGGTGAGTTCTAGGCCCAACTTTAATAAAAGCTGCCGAATGGCCGGGGGCCTGCATACCAGACTGAGCCCGCGGCGTGACTGCACACAGAGCCGCATATTAACGTGTCCTTTCCACTTTGGAGGCCAGAGGGGCTGCGGTAAGGACGGATTGAGATGAGAGTAGAAAGAAGCAGAGTCTGGGAGGAAAAGAATAGGGTATGACAGAAAAAAGAAAGAGAAGGATTTAGTGAATACGCTGTCTGGTACACTCTTCAGATCGCACCCTTTCATCTTTAATGACTGTAGAATAATAGACGCTGGTATGTGTCTCTCTTTTTTTTTATTGCAGATCCTTTTAGAGCATTGCTTTTTGCCATTAACTTTGATTTAGTCAGCGCAGATGATCAACAAGAAGGGGAAAAATAGAGGGATTGAGACAGCAAAGCTATGAGGTAGAGAAAGGGTAAAAGAGAGAGGGATAGAGAGAGAGAGAGAGAGAGACGCTTGCCCTTCCCTGCAGCAGAATTAACAAGGCATCACATGGAAAACTATCTGAGGCTGGCTATGAAAGGGAGGGGGAGAGGAGCCATTAAAAGCAGCCTGGAGGGATGGACTGCACCCAATATCACTAAAGCAAGTTCTCTCAGCCACCGAAGCAAGGGCTCGCTTACAGGCAAAAAAGCGCGCCGAGTTCTATAGCCACAATTAAAACCTCCCCTTCTGCCAGATGAGCCCGAGGCAAGGGAGACGGCAGTGGGGGGAAGGGACAGCCATGGAATACCAAAGGCACACTGAAACACGGAGCCAGTAATGAGCTCTACCAAAGCAGCCTGTTTTTTTCCCCACATGGGAGCATGGTTTTAAACGTTACCACTCGTGGCTTTCAGAAGTCAACGCACATGTTCGGCGTTCTTTATATGAGCACGCTCGACTTTACCGAGTCGTATGTTGCAATTCAAGACTACTTGTTGCGTTTTTAGTAAGACGCACATTAAAGCTACTTGAACTTTCTGATGTGCCTTTGCTTGAACTAATCCAACTACAGCTGGTTTTTGGTAGACTTAAAAGGTTACTCGTCTTACCAATAACATCTCGTATGAATTCCGCAGCTGCCTGTTCGATAACATTTTATTCTTACTGTGAAAATCTTTTAATAATAGACCTGTGATTTAAAAAAAAAAAAAAAAAAGCTGGATGTTAATCAGTGTGATACAAGCCCTCAGTATAACAGAAGTTTTAGGGAGAAAGAGAGAGAACATATTCATGACTGGGGGTAAAAGATGGCATTCAAGGCGATGTTCTCCCTTTTTCCCCAAATTCTACAAAAATCGTTCGGATTTAATCTTTAATGGCCGTTGCCATGTTCGGGTTTTTCTTAATTGATGAACTCGTGCCGTCTCTCCAGTCGGTAGCTTTGAGATGATAACCGAGATCATAACCGTGCCTACACTCTTTTATCTCCGATCCATAAACATCTCGGCTGCACTCGCTGAGATCATCACTTCATCAAGACTTATTTCACGATGTCCAGTTATCAGGTTAAAATCATCGAGTGTAAATCCGGCTTAACATGACCGGATGGTTGACTGAACAGTTACCTTGTAATGCTTAACTTTGAAACGCTTCAGGCTAACACGTGCTTCCTCTGAAACACGTGAAGTCAGCCAGCCGCGTATTTTCAAACTGCTGCTCATGCTGTGGCTCAGGGCAGTGTAAAAAAATAAAATAAAATAAAAAAACACCGGCTTCCATACACAGGAATTCCCAGATGCCAGGTGATTGGCTAATGTTGCTCTCACTCTTCGGGCATAGTCAGTGTACGCCCTTGGCTTTCATCCACAGGTGACCATCCTGAAATCTTCAGATTGCTGCAAATAGTTTGTATAATAAATCTAATTATTTATCAAACTCTAGATTTTACCAGTACCAGGCATGTGTTCATAGACATGGAACGAAGCAGCTTATTGCCTTAATCTGTGAAAGCCTGCACAACAACACGCTTCAGCCCTCAGCTAAATAATTTACACATGTACATGAGAGGCTGTGCTACAGTAAGCCAGGAAAAAAACAAACTTGACTTACTGGTCTACAGCCAGATTTCACATTTTTTCATCCTTAGAGCTGTGATTTGCCGGGTCCGTATCTGGACAGTCCACCAGTTGACAACCTCAGCTTTATGCCTTGAGTGGTACTTCAGTTTTTGGCGCTTCATGCACTTGGGGAAAGCACTTCTCGCTGAAGTCTTTACGGAGGCATCCAGTGGAGGCAGGTGCAGGGTATTAGCATCTAAACAGGCAGTGAGTTTATTAAACTGGCAACGTAGAAGAAGAAAAAGGGGGGCGGGGGGGGAGCAACCAAAATAGCTGCTTCTATTTCTTAAATCTGTATTTTTGTTTGTCTTTGTAACCCCAGGATAGTGTAATGTTAAGAAGAAGAAGGAGGAGGATGAAGAGGAGGAGGTCAGTCTTCCTCTGAATGTCTTCTCCAAAACAAGTTTCAGCTAAACTAAGACGTATTGCACCGCTGTTAGTTTTTTCCTCTGACCATGTTTTTTTTTTTTTTTTTTTAGGGTTTTGTCGATTTTACTTTTTTTTGCCTTGTACATCATGACCGGTCGCTTATAAACACATTAAATTGACACACAGTAGCTTTTCCCGATCATCTGTCATGCTCAAAGGATGTGCCTCAAGTTTTTTTTTTTTTTTTTTTTTACCTCCGTACCCCTATCGAAAATGTTTTGCGCCTGGAAATATTAGTTCCTCCCCCCACGTCAGAAGTTGCCCCGAGTTCTCACCTACACCGATGGAAAAACACATCGCGTTTTTCAGCAACAAAGTCGGGCCTTAGGCGCTTTTAAGATGCCCATCTCAAGGAAATTAATTGCCTCCCTTGTTAATCTTGGCTAATTAAGAAAAGTTTGTGAGTAGTGGTGAATTATTTTTAGTCTCTTTCCTGTAAAAAAAAAAAAAAAAAAAACTATGGTAATGAAACTGACACTTAAAAAAAAAAAAGAGAGAGAGAGAGAGAGAGAACCTTTTGTAATGTGTCTAGCAAGTCCACTTTAACCGGGACTGAAACAATACCACCCCATCCTACAGTTCTGATATTCTGCGAGGTTTAATCACACTGTTGTATTCCTCCTGTTTCCAGAGCGTGTGATCCTTTGGGAATCGCTCTAGTCGGAGTAATAATTCGCTACAGACCTTGTGTACATGTAGTCTAATCCATTAGTGTTGAGAGGTTATTGGCTTCCTTTCTGCAGCTGAAATAGAAGCCCATTAAGAGAGGTAATGTGTGCCTGCAGCGTGGCCGGCAGCCCAGGCAGCCAGTGGAGGGTGTATTTCACACAGCGCAGCACACACTCACTCGGCTTAAGTAGACCGAGGGTGTCGAGAAACTACAGATCGCGTTCATTTGCTCCCTTTCTTTTGTTCTTTGGCTTTTTCTTGTCGCCGATCTAACTTTTAGTCCTCGCTCATTCTGTCATTTTGTCTTCATCACTTTCAAACACACACTTCTTTCTTTCGCTCTCTCTCTCTTTCTCGCTCTTTAGCTTTCTCTCTGGCACAGGCTTGGGCACAGTCTCACATTGATCTGTGAAATACCCTGCGGGTGATTATAAAATATTAAATCCAAGTCACACACTAGCACTTCACTCTCTTCCTTCCAATCTCACGCTCTCAAACTCTCCCTCTCTTTCTCTCTCTCTCTCAATCTCTTTCTGTTTCTTTGCTTCACACCCTCGCTGCTCTGCTCTGCTCTTTACTCTTTAACTCGCGCGACTCCAGTTGTACGATCGACGCCTCTGACGTCATGAAGACTAGCTCAACATTTGCTAGACTGATGCCACCCCGAAACACGGTGTCTTTGCGTCCATATATTTCTGATGTGTTTTAGCGATTCCAGTGTTAATTTGGTGTATTGATTAGTCCTGAGAGGAAAATAGTGGTTGTGCGTCAGCGTTTAACAGGGAGGAAAAGAATGGCATTGTGGGTAGTAATACAAGAAGCCATCCATCAAAGTTAAAACTAAAAAGCTCAGAATTTCGAAATATAACTTTTAGCACCATTGAACATCAAGTATAAAGATTACCATGCAAAAGAGTTTTTTTTTTCTTTCTTTTCTTTCCCCTCCTTAAAGCTTTTTTTGTTTAGAACCACGAGTTTTAGAGAGACACAGTTTATTTGTCGCTTGAGTGAAGAAGCTAGTTAACGTGCTGTTAAGAAGATAATGAGTGCTTTTGGAGCTTTTGTGTTTCTGGTGAAGCATGATCGAGGTGTCGCCACTATGGGCAGTTGTGTAAATGATTCCATCTGATATTACCCCATAATCCTCAGGGTGTGTGTGAGTGTGTCAGTGTTTTGTGTGTATGTGTGTGTGAGAGAGAGAGAGAGAGAGAGACTGTGCCAGGGGGCATTTGGCTACATTTCACCCTGCCTGACTAATATTACGGCTTCTTGCACTAGTTTTCTAGCATATGCCGCTCCTTCATTGAATCGGAGGCGTGATTAGTGCCCGTGGTTGCGCTAAAGGCCGACACGAAGATCAGTTACATCAATCTATTGTAAACATCAAAAATTATACTAAGCACCTGGACAAACTGCCTGGTTTGTCCTAAATCCCCTATGCTTTTTTTGTTTTTGTTTCTCCAATGTTTTTTTTTCCCGGTGATTGATACGGAACTTATTCTGCGCTTTCTAAACCACAAATGTCTGAGTGGATGCTTTTCTGTTCTACTATCTCTGTCTTTTCTTTTGTGTTTGTACAGCGTGGCCCTGGAGCTCAGTGCATAGCCTACAGCCGTGTACTCCGCACGCACGCACACGCACACACTTACTTTAGTGAACATGGAGTGGGAAAGCTGTTTGAGTTGCAGATGGAGACGGAGTGTGTGCTCGCCTCGAGGCCGTGCCTCTAACCGCCGAGCTTTTTGTGCTAAAAAGTGAGGGGATGGGGAAAGGGAGAGAGCGAGAAAGCTTCTAAAGGTTCTTTTAAAATGGTCTGAATATACAGACTTAAACAGAAAAGCTGTAATCATACAGTCTTGGAGAAAACGCAAACGTCTTGCTTTCAAGTCCATGTCGAGGCAGTGATTGCTCCACTATATAAAAAATGGTGTTTCCAGAAGTGTTAGTTCTTTCTGATTAATCTGCCTCCTTTTTTTTTTTTTTTTTTTTAAGTCTGGAGGAGATGCTCGACTCCCACAGCCGAGTGCCGCATGAATCACCCTGCATGTTTTATCCTCTCACTTTTACCTTCTCTGACCTCTGGGTTTGATAAACATTCGGCTGTGACGATCGCTGCAGCAGCTCTGGCCTGAGGTTTTATTAGCGCTGTAGAGCTTGCATAAGAGAAAAGGCATGTGATTAGCCATGATACTGTGTCTGTTGTTGTGTTTTACATTATAAGCTTCTTTGCCCAATTCCCTATTTTATTTTTCCTCCCAGATTAGTCTGTGTTGTCTATGTTGATTGTTCACGTTTGTAAGTGTTGTCTATAAAGCGCACAGATTCTACTCCTTTCTAATCAAGTTTATATACGTCTCGGAGCTCTCCAGAGCGTGTGTGTTAATTTCCCAGCTGAGAAACAGCTCAGATCCTGCCTTCTGGTCCACCTGATTTTCTTTTTCATTCCTTTTTCAAATTTCTGTGGGTGTAGTAAAACACCTAGAACACCCCTTTTGTGATGATTATTTTTCTGACCATTCAGGACACAGAAACAGGAAAACATTTACGGGAGAAATACAACTTGTGTTCAGGACATTTATAAGGCATTTCATTGAAGATTTTTCCACCGATTTATTGTGTATATTTAAGTTCATTCACGATGACGTGCTCAAAATGATCCGTACTCTGGCTGTAAAATCTTTTATTAACTTCTAGAAAAGACAAATACATACTGTTTTGAAAGAATCCCCTTGCTTTTCAATACACTTTGTCCGCTCGTCAACAAGTTTTTCCACCTGCTTTCCTCCAACGCTTCCCATTCATACACACACTTCTTTGCAACAAAACACTTTCTTCATACTGCTCTCAAAGTCTTCAGTAAATAGTAGCACCCTCAGAACACAAAAAATGAATGACTGCACGCTGCTCTTTTTTCGTGCAAATCACAAGTGGGGCATCCACTTGTTCAAAGTGATGTCACACGTTCACACCTGGACCACAGTAGCCTTTAATGGAAAGTTGATGAGACGGTGTGGCCAACAGAAGTTTTAATATGACCAGAGTGCGGATCATTTTTGACTTAGCCGCGTATAGAAATTCCAACGTAAGACCTAAAGGAGGCTAACTATTAGCAGTTACTCATTTATAGCACTTAAGAAATGAGGGGGACTGGGGATGTAGTGCCGTATCAGTCCTGTTTAAAATTTGATATTACTAAACAAGTGAATTTGAGGATATTATGAAATTCTGCACACTCGTATCCACTCACGAGGGACCTGTGGCTACTGAAAGCCAATACAAGCAGCTTCGAAATGTTCCTTATTGAAGATGAAGTCTCAATCATCAAAAAGTGAATTTTATATAATCGGTTCATTTTACATCGTTGGAAATGATTGCAGCAGACATTAGTAGGCATTACTCGCTTGTTCATGATTATCGGTAAAGAAAAACGCACATTTCAGTCGAGCTATTCTTCTTTATGTTGCATGGTGTTTTTATGCACTTGTATACATCTAGTGTAGAAAAGATCGAGTCCACAAAACCCTGAATAAAAAGCAGGTCTTTATTACATCAAGGTAAAAAAGTGACCTGAAGCTGACCTCTGATTAGTAACGTGAGTGTTGCATTGATGTTCTTCATCATCATCCAATTTAGCGGTCACCCGAGATCATCAGTCATCTATAGCAAATGGTGGCATTTACCGTAAATATTTACATTTATCACATGCCCTTATCCGGAGTGTTAAGCAAATATGCTACTACATGATGCGAGTAGGAATGACCTGTTGAACAGTGCCGAGTAAGCACAAGGGCGTTCACGTCGATCAGTCTTCTTGAGATTTTACTTCAGACTTGCGTTTACTGCTGTTAGATTCTCGTCTGCAGGCGAAAGAGGATTTGCTCAATTAGCTCATATGTTATCAGAGATATTGTCCACTTCCTGTCTTTGAGTGTTACAACAATTGTCATATTTTTCCCTCTTGTATGTCCAAACATCAGTTTGAGCTCAGAGTCTGTCATTGAGCTGGAGGCGTGACTTTCATCCTCGGTTCTACAGCACAGCCTCGCAGCTCTGACTGCAAGCCAGGGAGCTAGAGCTTTGTCAATACTGCACTAATTAGAAAATCCTCCAGCCTTAAGCAAGACGTTTTAATTAGTCCTCGTGTCAACTAGTTTACAGATTGCGTCCATGGTTGGAGCAACAAACCAAGTTCTGCTGGAGGAATGTCTCAATGTGTCTCAAACTCATGATCATGTTTGTGTCTGCCAGATTTGACTGGTTTCTTAAAAATTCCACTTCTGTTTATTTTTACATTCCATTTTTCTATATTTCTTATTTGTATGTTGTGTGTTGGTCAAACTGGTCTTGCATCAGTGTCCACGCGCACAATGTGGACAGTTCTGGATGCACACAATTGTATATGGTGTCTTTTTATGCTGCATTATGCTTTTCATTTACTGCAGTTCAGGAACCCAAAGTTGTTCCAGCATGACAATACCCCTGTGCACAAAGCGAGCTATACGAAGATGTTGTGCCAGGGGGAGGGTGAAAGAGCGCTAGTGGCTTGCACAGATCCCTGATCTCATCCCTACTAAACGCTTACTGGGTGGATTAAAATGCTGACTTTGCACTAGACGTTCCTGTCCAACACCTCACCTAATGCCCTTGTGGGTGAAAAAGTCGAGGAGAAATGAGTGAGTCTCACCGGTATCACTGAATCAGTCTGGGAGCATGATGATAGAAAATGGTTGTCCTGTGAAGTTGTTCTCATGGTGAATATTTTGTTGAGGATTTCCACAAAATTGGATTAGGGTTTTTTTTCCCAGTGTACTGGACTGTGAACTCTGAGACAATATGGTGTCCGGGATTCACTGTTGTATTTCACATGTAAAATTCATTTCCTTAAGCATGGTTACGGTTTTGTCCACATGATTGCAACGTGAGGAAAAGGGACAGATTTAGTCAAGTGGGTTGGTCTGCAAAGACACATTTTGTTGGACTTGAGAACAAATCGGCCTTACAAACATGCTCCTGAAACGGAAGTTGTTCATAAGTTGGGGACTGAGTGTATGGAGGAAAGCCATCACAACAGTTGAGATTATTATAATGGCAAAAACAGGGATACATTTGGAAGATAGTGTTCAGAAAGCACATGCGAGTATGCTCAGGTGGCCTCCTGAGACACTCGACCATCTTTTGGCAATATAGTGTATGTTACTGAAAGTTACAAATTGAGCAAACAGTCTGATATAAAACCTGTGCAATTCATTTGCAATGATCTTTTATTCATCCGTAGTAACTGCCTGATCAGAAAACTGACTGTTTAAATTAGGCTACTAGGTTGTTTATATTTTGAGAAATAGTCAAATACAGTTGTTAGAAACTTTTGTGTACACGTACAAACAAAAATAATAACTGGATGAGCTCGATTTTAACGGCGAATCATGAACGTGAGTGATGTAGCTGAGGTTAAGGAACTGTCGGAGCTTTTTTCTGTGTTTTTTATTATTCCCAGTGCATTCCAGGGTCTCTTTGGGGATTGCTTCTAATACAAATATAAATATTTGGATCACTAGCTACATGTCGATTAGAGAATCCAGAGACTGTTTGCATGGACACTGATCTGATAAGATGTGTGTTTACATGCACAAAGCTTTTAATCTGAATAGAATATGCACAAAGTGGTTCTGCTTATTGTTGAGCATTTAATATAACAGAAGAACAAAGTATTTTTCTCTGATTTTGAGGTTGGGTCGGCCATCCCATCATTTAAAAAAAAATCATAATAATAAATCCAGATTTCTGCCTTTTGACTGGTTACAAAAAATCTGTCATGTATGATTGGTTCGAGGGTTAACTGCATATGAAAAAGATCAGGAACGGAAGCAAAAGTTTCTTTGCAGAAACCTAATGTTACCCCTACTTGGGGAAAACATGCACAGGAAGAATATATTTATTCCAATGAGACAAAAATGATCATATGAACTGTTTACATGACTGATATTTACTCCATTTAACCCCAATTCCCAATTAAAATTTCTTCTGATTGGGCTGAATCAGGGGTTTTTGTTTGTTTTCAAGTGGGTTATTGATTTTTAGTAGAATGTTAGGATCCATTTTACCATTTTTACTGATAAGAGTACTCTGTTACGGCCGTAGACTGAACTCCGTCCGTACTCGTGTCATTTGTAATGTCGTCATCCTGATAGTAAACGCCATCAGTGGGCTATACCGTTGACTATTTTTCCACTGATGCTTACCTGTGCTCTTCCACATGTTGAGCTTTATAGATAATGTGGCAAAATAAGAGAGCAGAGAAAAACAGTGGAGATTTCAGTTACCGCCCGGGGTGTAGAAATGCTCACATCGGTAATGTATTCATCCACATCTTAACACATTTATGCAAGCTTAACAAGCCTGTTCTGAGCGCAGTGGTAGGATGGTGGCAAAATGCCTCCAGCATGTTCACCCACACATGTTAACTGTGAAACACCATCTTTCCAACCTTTCACTGTTTGAAACAGTTTTCGGTGCTAACTAAACGATAGCGCCGGGCTCACTTTGCATGTGGGATTTGTGTAATGAGGATGATATTGTAACAATGTCTACAACAACAATCTACACATGTTCAGTAAATAAGTAAGCCTTTGGAGAACCTACCTAGTGAATGTTTAGTGGCTGGTAGAATCGGTTTGAAAAATGTAAATTCCTCTTAAAAATTTACATCGTGGGGGAATAAACTGATAAAGCTTTCAAAAAGGGGTTGTATTAGCAAGATGTTTATATCATTTTCGCCCTCATTATACTCATCCTTCACCCAGCAGGACATCTAGGATCTTTTCGCATTGATGTGCTGTGAGGCAATGACACTTCCAATCTTTGTGAGGGGTGTTCAAGTCAAACTGGGACTTGTGATGAAATTTCTGGTGAATGAAGGCTTAAAACGACTGACGCGATTGACACTTCGAACACAGTAAAGTGATGCAACCCTTGGTCGCAGTACGTGGTGAATGGTGTCGATGAATGAAAATCCCGGCAGAGGTGATTTGCGGAGATGCATTTGTCTGTACACACATCATTCACCGACACCACTTACACACTTGGAGTTACAGCCATATTCCCCGTACAGTTCTGATCTCACTCTAAGTCAATCCCACACATTTGAGCCACTGAAGGAGTTCATGGGAGGCCAGCATTTCAGGTGTTAAACGTGGTCCGATAATGGCTCCGGCGCACTAGTGAAATACTGGGATGACTGCATTAGTCTAGCAGAGGATTGTGGTAGCTTTTGCTCTAATAACTGTGTTCTCTTAGTCTGCACAATCAAAAGTCCCGGCTTGACCTGAACACCCCTCGTATACTAAAATATTATGGTTTACGTCACACTCACTTTGAGTTTAAATTTGATGCCAAATCCAGATATAATTACTGAAAACATATGAGCTGCAAACCAGTGGTCTGTGAATTGTAATGCTGACCGTTCCCCAACCTCAACTGCATCACTCGTGTTCATAATTGCACATAATTGTTTGTGCTTGTCTGAAATTTACTTTGATCCGTTTCCAAAATATAACCAAATGTGTAGCCTAATCTGAATATCATTGAAAAGTTGATTTATTTCAGAAATTCTATTAAAAAATGAACTTGTATTATATAGATTCATTACACACAGACTGATTATAGGTCAAGTATTTCTCTTTTGATTTTGATGATCATGGCTTAAGGCTAATGAAAACCCAAAATTCAGTGTCTCCGGAAATTAGGATATTGTCCAAAAGTTCAATATTGGAGACTCATTGTGTCACACCCTAATCAGCTAATTAACCTGCAACGGTTTCCTGAGCCTTTAAATGGTCAATCAGTCTGGTTCAGTAGGCTGGCTGGTTAGAGTGCTGTAGCCAACCACATTAATGGAAAGTTGAATGGAAGGAAAAGAATTAACGAAGACCATACTAGAACTTGGTGGAGATTCACAAGGAGTGGATTTGAGCAGGAGTCAGTGCTTGAAGAGCCACCACGCACAGGCGTATCAGGACGTGGGCTACAACTGTCGCATTCAAGTCACTCTTGAACCGTAGACACCTTCAGAGGCGTCTTACCTGGGCTAAGGACAATCAGGACTGGACTGTTGCTCAGTGGACGTTTGGAAATCAAGGTCCCAGAGTTTTGAGGGAGAGAGGAGAGGCACAGAATCCAAGTTGCTTGAGGACAGTCAGTGTAGCCATGTCATCTGCTTGTGTTGGTCCATTGTGTTTTTATCAGGTCAAAGGTCAGCTCAGCCATCTACCAGGAAGTTTTTCATTAGCTGTAAGTCATAATCATCAAAATTAAAAGAAGTAAACACTTGAAACACTTTGTGTCTAATGAATCTATATAATATATATTAACTTTTTGAACTACTGAAATAAATCAAATGTCTGATGATATTCTAATTTATTGATATGCACGTGTGTGTTATGTATATAATACTCTGGTCTAGGTGTGTGTTTTCAAAATTCCAGCCACTGCCAGCTGATAACAGTCTCGGCTCCAGACAGTCTATACGTGTTCAACAGGCAAAGCATAAAATCCATCTCTTAACCTTTTCATATAAATGAGTCTGGCTTGTCCTTAAATAATAACATCATTTTGTCAGAACATACGCGCTCCCAAGACCACGTACTAACTTGCCCTGAATAAACACATTAGAGAATATGATTCGTGTCAAGAAAAACTTCATGGGAATTTGGGGAGTGTTTGGGTGTGTGTTAGAACCCTTGTTGCTGTAGGGTGTTCCTGTAGGGTGTGGTGTGTGTTGTGTGCCCACAGGCTATCTGGCACTTCTCTCACACGCTCTCTCTCTCTCTCTCTCTCTCTCTCTCTCTCTGCCTGTCTCTCACACACTCACTCACACACGCAAACACATTACTGACCCACCGCTGATGTTTAACGTCATTCTATAGATCAGACCCTCAAGTGAAATAAATAAATAAATAAATAAATAAATAAGGGGGAAAAAACATCTAGATCTTCTAATGCATCTCCTAACCTGAGTGACATTACATCAAAGAAACGACGACATCATACCACTAGCTGTGCTTATATGGTCAATAACATCATGCTCGCTTCGAATCAAATGTTGATCAGCGTCACTTGTTCGGATGTTGTGTACTTTGAGGACCGTGTGTTTTCCCATCCTTGTTCTTTCCTCTTTTGTACCGTTCTGTTTGGAGAATGTGTGTTGGTCTACGAATGGCTGTTAGGCTCCAGGCACAGGTATGACACTGTAATCCAGGGTGGCCTTTTATTTACACTTTGACACACAAACACACACACACACACACACACACACACAAGCCTCACAATACACAATACAAGCCTCAGCTGACTTAATTTTCCACGCTTTGAGGCCGGCATACTAAAGTCCACTGCAGGCCTGGTTTATCTCGTAAAGGTTTAAGATCTCCACATGTCCGTCTCAGTAAAGACATTGACATCATTGCCCTGACATCATCAGCATCAGCATCCTCGTCCTGCTCTGTCAGAAGTCATAAACAGTGAGTGAAGCTGCAGTGCAGTCAGTAGTGAGAAGAGTCCACTGTTTGACCAGAAGTATGTGGATGCCTGACTGACGTATGGGGTTTTATTTATACATTTTAAAAGTCCATTTTTGTGACAGGTGTTACGATTAATTATGTAATATGATGATCGTAATAATATAACTGTATACTAATATTTCCTGATGAGTGATTTGATATTTAGCGCAGATCAACAGGTTTTAAATGGCCAATCAGTGGCTCACGGAGGATGAGGAAAAGTAATAAATATTTACAATCACCTCATCGTGTGCGCTGCTCAAGTATTTTGGGTCGATGCCAGACAGTAGTACGAGTCAGGATGGCAGTAATTTAGTTTCAATTATGTAAGGCATAATCGGTCGTCAGACATGCTCGCCATGTTGTTAATGTTCCCAAAGAAACAGATCACACACTCGCACTCTGGAGCCTACCCCAGCGGTTCAGGGCATGAGGTGGGGTACACCCTGGTGCCAATCTATTGCAGTGCACACACACACACACACACACACACACACACTCACTCACACACACACGACAGGAACATTTGGCCTAATTGCCATGTCTTTGGATTGTGGGAGGAAACCGGAGCATCCGGAGGAAACCCACCAAACACGGAGAGACAAACTTCACACACAGAGAGACCCTGAACTTGTGTGTAACTAGTGTTTAAACTGGCATTTTTATAATCTTGTTATAGAGCAGTTACAGCACGAATGTCTTACATCAGTTATACTACATGTCTATGGAGGTTCTGTTTAGTGGCAGTGGACTTGCTTTTCACGCCTCATCGATTTCATCAGTTCTCAGAACTTTTATATTAAAAAGTGAACAGCACTTTGAGTTTTGTTGGCCACCAACGAATAAGTGTTAGCTGCTGTCGAAAAATAGTACTGTATATCAAAATCCACTTACCTGAAGTTACACCTCAGCTACCCATGATCTGCTGATGGATCCCAAATGACTTCCTTATCACCTTACAGCGCCCTACACAATTATTGGCACCCCTGGTTAAGCTGTCTTCTTAGGCTTCTAATACATTAATTTTTTTATTTAAACAATATAGAAGAATGCAAAAAAAAAAAAGAAGAGAAAAATCTGACCTTTATTTGAAGTACAATTGTTCAGTGGAAAAAAAATCCCACATTATGAACTTTTAAGAATTTTTTACATGAAATCATGTGTTCCACAATTATTGGCACCCCTGATGTTAATTCTTCGTACAACCCCCTTTGGCCAACAAGACAGCACTTAATCTCCTCCTATAACCTTTCACAAGATTGGAAAATACAGATAGAGGGATCTTTGACCATTTCCTCTTTGCACAATCTTTCTAGATCATCCTGAGTTCTGGGTCCTCTATTATGCACCCTCATGTTCAACTTACAGGTTTTAATTGGGGTGAGGTCTGGGCACTGAGATGGCCATGGGAGAAGCTTGATTTTATGTCTGATGTACCGTTTTTGTGCAGATTTTGCCACCTGTTTTGGGTCATTATTCTGCTGAAAGTCTTAATGATGACCCTCTTCAGCTTTCAGGGCCTTTGGAAAAGAAACAGGCCCACAGCATCACAGGTCCTCCACCATACCTCACAGTGGCCATGGAGTGCTTTTCCGTATACTCATCTTTTGTTTCACGCCAGACCCGCTTAAAAAACATTTGTTTTACTTCTCTTCCCATCCTCTGACGTTTTGTACTTGGTGGCGAGATAAAGCAAGTGTTTTAAACTTCTTAATGATTTCTCTGAGTGTAGATCTGGGCGAGTTTAGGTGAGTGGCTATTTTCTTGTTGACCTTGCCTGACTTATGCAGGTCGACACACCTCTGCCTTAATTGAATGGGGTGTTGTGTCTTTCCAGTGCTGAAGAGTGGATAAGAGAAATAGTCCACTGTGTCACATCATGTTTATACCACAGGGAAACAGGAAGTCGTAATTTTTGAACTAAACGTTTCTAGATACTCTGATCAAATTTAAAAACTACAGTAAAAATGATTGTTACATTTATTTTATCAGAATTGTTAGGGTGCCAATAATTGTGGAACATGTGATTTTATTAAAAACAATATTTTCTTATTGAATTTTATTTAAAAAAATAAGTCTCTCTTTATTATTCACTTGAGTTAAAGGTTACGTTTTTCCAAAATTTTCAGTGTGAGATTATGCTGCTGCAATAAAAAAAATTAGAAGCCTAAGAACACATCTTAACCAGGGGTGCCAATAATTGTGGAAGGCACTATATTATGCACGTCAGATGCAAAAAAAACACAAATAAGGCACCTTAGAGCTGTATCAGAAAAGTGTTCATGCTGTAGTTAGATATGAAGGAGTTAACCTCCACGTGTACTAATCACCGTGCGTGCTCTCTCTTCACGTTCCAGGCATCAGGAAGCTCCTCGGGGTCGGCCAGCGGCTCCTCGTCCTCAGCTCGGCAGGTGAGGCAGCGGATCACGCGGGTCAACCTCAGGGACTTGATCTTCTGCCTGGAGCAGGAGCGCTCCACGGCCCGCTCACTGCTCCTCTACAAGGCTCTGCTCAAGTAGAAACACGGTCCAGGCTGGAACTGCTTCTCCGTTTCCCCTCTTCCCGTGTGCAGGGGCGCGGACTCTGATCCGTCTCTGCGCTCGAACCCAGGCCCCACCACCACCACCATTTGATTTGCAAGGTCTTTTTCTTCCCATGCCTCATCAGTCTTTCTTTGTGCCTTCAGGCAAAGCTGGGACATAATCAGTACGATCCTGTCTTTGCTTTAAGAGGAACGCATGAGGTCTTCATGCTCCAAACACACCTAGATATTCAGGAAGTGAACGAAAGCCATGAAGAAAGAGAAAGTCGTGGGTTAAAAAGCAGCATTTATTTCCTGGTACCATTTCATGCCGTCTGGGCGTTTGGTACAGGATCCAGCATATAGGAGGGAAAACTCATTTTTACTTTTTTTTTTTTGTGAAATATTTGAATCTGTTTTTGATTTTGATTTTTAAGGATAACTTTTCCTTGGTGGTATCAAACGTGACGGGGAAACTCGAAGCTCAGTTTTTAACTTAAATGCCTCATTTGCAATATGGACACTGGAAGTGTGAATGTATAGTCTTTGGGGATTTTTTTGTTTGTTTAGTTTTTTTTGTTTGTTTTTTTTAACAGTCTAACAAATTCTTAAATATTTTAATAACTTATGACTTTTATACCTCCAGTACATACATGGTTTGTTTAGATCTGGATTTTGTTTCAGTAAAATTATGCAAATGAAGGATCTGTGCTGTCCTTCTTCGTGTCACAAGCCGTTTTGTAATTCAGAGACAGTATTTTCTCACGCTCCTGTGTGTGTGTGTGTGTGTGTGTGTGTGTGTTGTGGGAAGAACGGGGAGGTGATACTTAAATGTGCTGTGAAGAATTATGGTGTAGGAAGTGGCATGATGCCATCTGTACTGAGAAGGCTGCCATATATTCATCCAAAAAGATGACGCATGAAAACGATCCCCCCCTCCTTCATGTTTCCTTCGTCTAATAAAAAAAACTGTAGAGCCCAGCATAGCAGACGATTACGATTTATTGTCCTTTAATCAGCTTTGCACTGGAATTATTATTATTTTTTAATTCCTCTTATTGATCAGATCTGAGTAATAAGGCCATGTAGATAAATCCACCATTTCACTGACTGCTTTCGATTTCTTTCGGAACAATACGAGTGCGGTTTTTAGACCCCCTGAGCAGGACATGTAGTCGACATGAAGGTTTTTTTTTGTTTGTTTGTTTGTTTTGTTTTTTAAATTAGCCTTGTCTTTGCCTTCATGAACAGTAAGCGGTTATGCAGATGTTTGGTTTGGGATGGACGTGGCCTCAGATCGCGCCGTACTGAACGCGACGGAGCTCAAGACGAAGCCGAGTGTTTCTGGTGTGAGGGTCAGGGCTTTTGATTATTTGTATGTTGTATTGTCTACAAAGACCATATATCTATTGTAAACTTTATATTTTTTTGGTAAATTTAACAATTTTTAAAATGTTTGGCTGGTTTGAGAAAAAAAAAAAAAGGAAGTGTTCATCTCTATAAAAATTTGTACTATTTTGTAAAAGAATAAAGTTGCTTACTTACATGTTCAACTCTTTCTTTAAAAAAACGTCCTTTCATTTTCTACTATTGCAGGAGCCAAAGGAAAGGCACATTTCTTTTCTTTTTTTTTTGCATCACCCTGTTGTTCTCGAATTGGTTTTTCCTGAACATTTAGTTCGTGTAAAAATGTTTTTTGTGGATCGAGCCAGCGTTCCCGTTATCGCACCTCGCTCAACTGAACTTGCGCTCCCAGCAAGATCTCATTTGCATGATGATCTGCAAGCACATTTTCAGGAGTGTGTGTGTGTCTGTGTGTGTATCTGTGTGACTGTGTGTGGGGAAAGGAATATCTGACAGTTTTCACCTTATGGGACCGCTTGACTGTTCTCTGTGAGGAAAACCGAAAGAAAAAAATAGGAAACCAAAAAAATTCTAAAGCATAGTAATGGCAAGCTAAAATGAAACTCGACTTCTTCCTAATAGATTGATGTTAAATTTATTTACAATTTTTACTTCCATAAATACTTATTATAAAAGCATAAGGAAAACCACGGCGATGATGATCTGTTAACAAAAAAAAAAAGTATTTTATTTAAATAATGTACATAAATTTGCACCTTACTGTAATTATACATTTTGACACAACATCGATTAGAACAGCATTTATTTAAATAGAGTTTTGTTTTCACGCACTGGAGTGTGTGTCCGAGTGTGAGAGATCTGAGCTCTGCTTCTGAGGCTGTGGTTAAAAAGTGTACGCCTGGAATTCGAGATTTATTTCTCGTCTTCGCTGAAGGGCCTCATCAAGCCGCCAAAACATCCCACACAGAACAATTTAAAGAATAACAAAGCGTAACAAGCTCCCCGGTCTCAGCTGTACACTCTGTCTTTCCACGCTAACGCTCGACGTGTGATCGTGTGGAGTGCATTGGCATCTCTGTGACCTTTGCCCCCTCCCCCCATCCGCTTTATAGAGAGCGTCCTGAAAAATGCTCGGCTTGCTAAACGAGTACTTTTACAACGCATTAAGCATCATCCGGTGTTTTCCTGGCACATGAGTAACCTTTTGTGTTTATTCTTCCCCCACATCGTGACTGGGCTGTTTTTGGCCTGCGGAGGATTGGCTGACTAAATGCATTGTGGGAAAGTGACCTCGGCTCCTGGGGGGTGTTCAGAAGAGAAGGTCGGCTACTTTCTGACCCGTGGTTTTTCTCCGGAGCCATGAAGATGCCTTGAGCTCAACACTAATCCCTGTACTCTTGCGGTAGAGCTAGAAATCCTGACGGTATAAATGCCGCCTCGGAGACGCGCGTTCATTTAGTGAACAAAGTTAACCCGCCCGCATCAGGAGAGAGTCTGGGAGAATGTAGAGGCGAGTGTGTCCCCAGAGGGGCTTTGACTGTTGTCTTGCCAAACAGCATGTTGTTCATGTTCGTTTTGATTATTCATAACTGAGAGAGGGCATCTGAGACTGACAGATTCGGAGCAGCGAGATCAAAATGTACCCGTCTTTACTGTAGCCAGAGCAGGTACGGACATCGGAAATGTTCTAGCAAAGCTGACAAATCCGATCATTGATGATTAGGTCTTAACATGTTCTTAATAGACATCGCAAAACAATGCTTGTGTGTGCTCTGAGAAGTCTAGTGCAGACAGCTATGAGGGTGTGTCAAAGAATGGTTATATTAACATTAACAGTAGTAGCACAGTAGTAGCACTACTACGAGTGCTTTCCGTTCAAGGCTGCCGTCTCCCCAGTCACAGCCGTGCAGGTGTTGCATCAGTTTATTTGTAACTGTGGTGCGAGTAAAAATGGATGCTGGACTTGTGATTTGCACCAAAGAAGAGCAGCATGCTGAGACTCGTATTTTGTGGTCTGAGGGTGTACCTGGTGCCGAAACAACTCGCGGAAGAGCGTAAACAGAAGCGTTTGGATATCTGCAGAACAACCTTTGGAGTGATGCTTTAAGAAAGTGGAAAGTTTCCTAAAGAGAATCATTACCGGTGACCAGACACGGATTATGGAACGGAAATATCAATCGCAGATCGAGAAAAAGTTCACAAGTCAACCGTCAGCTGGGTAACTGATTGAGATGGGATTCTCAAGAGGCCAGTATAGGAACATTCTCAGGAAAAAGGTTCAACTATCAACCGTGCTCATGACGGTGAGACGCTTATTGAAGAGCTGAAGCCTAAACTTCGGATCTTGCTCGACGATGCACATCTGCACATTTCTCTACTCTACGAAATCTTTATTTTGAGGTGTTGAAGCATCCTCCCTATAGTCCTGATCTCACTCCATCAGACCTTCACCTTTTTGGACCCCAGAAAGCAGCTCAACGAGGATTCTGATGAAGAAGTGAAGACAGCGGTGCATTTATGGCTCGCAGCACAGCGTAAAAAGATATTTTTAAATGTGGGAACACAAAAGCTTATTGGCAGATGGGCAAAGTATATCGAAAAGTTAATACAAATAAATTCTTCAGGCAGAGCGCGGATGATTTTTGACTCACCCTTGTAGAATTACAAAAAGCTGATTTCTCTATGGATAATTAAAATGTGTCCCTCCCTTGTAACACTATCATGTGCGACTACGAGTAATGCTCAAAGGCTACGTTCACATTACCAGCCTGAACGGAATCGAATTCAGATTTTTTTTTTTGGGTGACAGATATCTGATTTTAATGGCTGTCTGAACGCACAAATCTGATGTTTTTCAGATCGAATCTGAATCACTTGTGTATCTTGTGCTTGGGACTGTCAGAACTGTGAGAACTGTCAGATCGGAATTCATGCGCTCCTAATGCAAGGGGTCTGGCTTTCTTCCTTCTTCTGGACCTCAACAAATAACCGCTTGCCGTCCTCCAGAGCGAAATCCCATGCAGACTGTACGTTTGCTAAAATCACCTCCTTTGTTTGAAGTGAATGGATGGTCACACAAACTCATGAGGTGTTTCAACCCAGGCGCCGTTTCAGAGGATGGACACGCCCACATTAGAGTTGTGATTTATGATCCGTCTCGGCATCCAAATTCGATCTGGAATTGAACAGCGTGGCTGGTAATGTAGACGTGGTCTATTTCCAGCCATCCCACCCAGAGATCAGGGTTAAGATGACGACAATTTGGTGATCTGTCGATGTTTGAGTGTATTGTACTCTTAGTTTTGCTCGCAGACATTCATGCTTCTTTTAATCTACATAATATATTTGTTTGAATATTAAATCGTGAAATCTGATGTGATTCAAAGTGCGTCACAACCATAGAAATGACATTAAACCATAAACTAATGTCAGTTAAAGGTACTCTGACTTTGTCCGGTTTTACTGTTCATATGGTAGACACTCCTCCCTGCTGGATGTGATCTCTTTGTCTGGACGGAGCTTTAGAACCGCGCTCCTGCTCCGAGACCCTCTCACACCTCGAAGACATGAACTCGGATTGGATGCCTCAATACACATGTGCCTCGGATGGATATTGAATTTGGGCTCATGATATCGACCATCAGAAAAGAGAAAAAAAAAAGAAAAGAAAAAAAAAACACCTCTGCTCTCAGGAAACGATGACAAGAACATGCAAGGATCACCTTTACAGAAGACTGGAGCATGAGATGTTCAGGTTCCACGCTGAAAAAACTGGACCAAAAAACTGGGTTAGAGTGCAAAAAAAAACACAAACAAGGTGATGACCGAACACCATACCAACAGTGCTAACGCGAGTGGAAGACCAAATTATACAGAATGCAATCTTGACTTTTTAAATATTCCCTCTGGTGTTCGGTCAGATGTCTTTCGTGTTTTTGTGTGTGTGTGTATATAGAGTTCCAGCCCAGCATGATGGGCTCCTCGACAGTCTAGAGAGCCACACTCGGCTCCTCCTCATAGTCCACAGCTGATCTTTCGCAGGGCTCGTGGAGACTTTGGACTAGTCCAGCGGCTCCTGTTTTATCCGGATTGGTGTGTGGATGGTCTGGCAGCGTCTGTCCTCCCGACTCAGGATGTACTCGCTGAACTGAGACGAGTCCACTCCCCCGCCGCACGATGCCACCATGGTGAAGCCCTTCTGGAATAATCTCTCCAGTACCTGAGCAAAAACAGTGCGGTTACCATCAAACAGGATCATTATTTATTTACTAAATTTCATGCTCTCCTGAACATTTTAATCAAGTGCACACTGAGCAGCAATAACTTAATTTGGAGGAGGTCCCCCGTTTTGGCAGTCCTGCGCTGTGTCTTCTGACCCCTTTCTACTGCAGCCAGCATGAACCTTTTCAACAGTTTGAGCAGCTCTTCTATCAGATCTTCACTCCCCTTTGGATTAATGATGCTTGCAGAAACCAGAGACGGAGAGGTTTCTGTTTTCAAAGGTTCAAAGAGGTGATTCTAGGGACTTTGGGGTCCAAGGCAGGGAAATCTCTCTGTATATCATGACCTGTCTCTAATCAGCTATTATACCAGTGGTAATACTAAGATGTCAGTTAAGAATAATAATAATTATCTTAATCTAAACCCTAGTGATATTCAGTAGATTTCTAACATGCTTCAAAATAATGATCCCACTATGAGCTAAATTCCTAAAAGGGATCATCCCTATATTCCCAGGATCCTGTTGTCTCTTTATTTATATGGCAACTAATGGGAACATGACAGAGTCCTGTGTTCCCAACGCCGTATGTTTTCTAGTTCTACAATCCTATGCTCTCAGGGTCCCATGTTCCCAGGGTCCTGTCTTCCCCTGGTCTATAGAGACTGATCAGACACATTTTGACCACCCGCCAAATATTGAGTAGATGCCGCTGACTTTACCACCGAAACAGCGATGCACTGTGTGTCTTGACACCTTTCAGTCGGAACCAGCATGAACCTCTTCCTCAATTTGAGCTACAGTAGCGATTTTATTTGATCGGACTACACGGGCCAGCCTTCTCTCCCCATGGCCATCAACGAGTCTTGGCCAAAACATGACCCCGTTTCTTTCCTTGGACCACTTTTGGTGTGTCCTTGACCACTGCAGCCTGGGAACATCCCACAAGAGCTGCAAGTTTCGGAGTTGCTCTGAATCAGTTGTACAGCCAGCACAGTTTGGCCATGGTCAAAGTCACTCAAATCCTTAAGCTTGCCCATTTTTTCCGCTTCCAACACATCAACTTTAGGGGGGGGGGGGAAGTTGTTCACTTGCTGCCTAATATATCCCACTCATTTCAAGGTGCCATTGTAACAAGATACTGCAGCTGGAGGTACTGTGAGAAGGGCTAGATGGCTAGACGGCTGGGTCAGAGTAACTTTAAACTTGCAGCTTTTGTAAAACATTCTTGGTCAGGACATACAGTATCAAAAGTAATCCTATGGAAGGAAAACCAGTGAACTGGCCACGGGCTCATGTTTTGGCCAAGGCTCGTTGATCGATATGGGGAGTGAAGGCTGGCCCGTGTAGTCCGATCCAATAAAAGAGCTTCTGTAGATCATATTGAGGAAGAGGTTCATGCTGGTTTAGACAGAAAGGTGTCAAGACACACAGTGCATCACTGTTTCGGTGGCCTTCTCAATATTAAGCAGGAGGTCAAAATGTGGACCAGGTGAAGACGGGACCCTGGGAACATACATTAGGACCTTGGTAACATGGGACCCTGAGAGCATTGGACCGTAGAACTAGAAAACATGTGGCTCTGGGACATAGGACCCTTCGTTATGCTCCCATTATTTGCCATATAAATAAAGAGATTGGGTCAGACCACACAAAGCCAGGCAGACATGTACGTGGGCTTCAACTTGAAATAATATCATATTATATATATTATATATTCTTTAGCTTTAACCTTTTAACTATTTCTACAAACTCTCTTCCCGTCAAGGACGGGTACTAATGCTAGTTAAGCTATGAATGGATATAACTAGCAGGTTATTCACTAAGCGATAGATTGCTGTTGTATAAGAGGAATAAAACACTCTGTGCCGGAGTTACAGGACGCTTCACGCAAGCTTGTCCTTAAATAGTTTCCCACTACTACTCGGACTACATGCCAGGATGTATTTTATTTTATTCCTTATTTATAACATTTTATCTATATTTTATCTTTATACTTTTATTTGCCTGCAACATTTTCCTCTTCAGATAGTCCAGTGAAGATGAGAGAGCGATCAGACTCTCCCTGGAGCTGTTTACTGGAGTTTGATGAGGAGTCAAAAGCGAACTGTTTCTCCCCCCCCCCCCCCTCTGACAACCAAAACCAAACCACCCTCATCTTTTCCTGCATCCCCAAAACACACACACACACGCCAGTGTGGAGATCCACAGGCGAGCGAGTTTTCTGCAAACCCCGTCACTCGCTCGTCCACAGATCACTGACATGTTTTATCTGCCGCAGTACTTGTAGATTTTTTTTGAAATTCAACACATGCAGTCTGGAGTATTCACTTACTCCTCCACTTCTTTCAAGTGTGCTTCACATGAAAATGAAAGTTCTGCCTCGAGGCGACTGAGCCAGATAAAAGTTCTTCCAACGAAGAAAAAAAAAATAATAATAACACTCCGTCGAATCATGGGGCCTTGAGTAAAATGTCCACCCTTATCCACACTCTGGAAACCTCTGGCTGAATTTCAGTTAGTATTACAGGGGAAATGAATTCATCTCATCGGTTCCTCAGGTAGAGAAGAACAGGTGATGCAACAAGCGCATGCCACTTTACTACTGGATTCTCAGGCTGAATGAAAAACACCACTTAATGAATGCATGGCTGTAACACTGATGTTAATACGAAGAATAATGTGAAGACTAAAAAACACAACATTGCAGACTGAAACGTGAAGCAATTCATCACAGCTATGACTCTCTGACCGTCTCGGGCTCATTTGCTGTCTCTCTCTCTTCCTCTATCTTTGGCTCTGACTATATAAAATCTCTTCCTTTCTTTGTCTGTCCGACTCCTCTCTCTCTCTCTCTCTCTCTCTCCGACTCTGTCTCTGACTCTATAAAACTTTTCTGTATATGTCTCTTTTTCTTTCTCTCTGACTTTGTCTATTGATGTTTTTTTCCTTGGGTTTTGTCCCTTTACCCTAGGAGTCGCAACATCTGGATCATTTGATTGGCAGGATCTGGCCCAGGTGTTATCCCAGGTGCGCTTCCTGTCACAACCCTTCCATTCTTATCTGGGTTAGAGACCGGTACTGCATGCAGCGGCTGGCCTGTATGGGACACAGGGGTAAGGGTCTTGCCCAAGGATCCAGTGGCGACCCAGTGATAGACCCCCCAAAACCTCTGATCAGGAAGCCAGAGCCATCACTGCCCTATCTTACTCTCGGACACTAGGGCTCTCCCTTTCACACAGATCTCTTCTGCTCTTGAATTAAAGGCAATTCAACAACAACCCCATACAGAATTCTCTCCCTGTATCTCCATCCATCTGTCTTTCTGCCTGTATTCTTGTCTCTCTGTCGGTCTCATTCGTTTTCCCCAGGAGTTCTCGGGCTTCCGAGTGCCTGACATGTGGCAGGCAAGAAAAAAAAAAAATCTGCACCTCTAGCATGATACAATTAGTCGGGTATGCAAAGGCGGGAAAATGGTGTTAGCAGATGCAGCGATTAGTTATACTGTAAGTCAATTAAGCATGTGTAAAAAGGAGTGTAAACCAGTTTAGGTTGTTTAAAGAAACCAAAGTAGGTATTAAAAATGTAATATGTGTGTTTAAACCGCTGCAGGCACATACGCTGGAGCGCTTTTTAAGAAAGAAGGGATTTGTCTTGAGGATGAGTTAAAAATAAATTATGCATATCATTTTCCCCTAGATTTCTCCACTCATTTATGGCTCTCTATATACCTACATTAGAGATGCCCTACATTACTGTGTGTGTGTGTTGTGTGTGTATGTGTGTGTGTGTGTGTGTGTGTGTGTGTGTGTGCGTGCGTGCACAAAAAGGTAGAAGCATTTCATGAACCGGTAAATGCAGGGGATTAGGGATGGGCGAGCTGATACTGAAGTTTCTTTTTAAAATGGTTTTGAATAGAAGGATACATAGATATTGTGTGTTCAAGTCAAACCAGGACTTTTGATCGCACAGTATAAGAGAATACAGTTACAAGAGTAAAAATTTGATTTATATCTCTCTATAATCCAATGCACTTATCCCAGTTTCATTAGTGCTTGAGAATGTTTTCTCAGAATGCCGGGGTCGTGATCAGACTGCCCACTTTGCGTCTTAAATTCTAGCCTCCCGGGCCCTCCTTTAATGACTCGGAGTGCGGTCAGGACTGTATGGAGGATATGGCAATAACTCTGTGCAAGAGGTGTTATTTAATGATTGTGTGTACAGTTGGCACAGACGGATGCGTCTCTTCCGCATGTTATCTGTTGATTTTCAAGGATCAGCCGTTGCGCTAACTGAACGTTCGCAGTATGACTGCAGTGGGCTCTGATCCACCTTTATTATTTAAGATTAAGAGTCTCATCACGAGACTGTGCTTGAAGGCTTCTGTAAATGTCAATTTTTTTTTTTTTTTTTAACGCCTTCCTGCACGAGAAATTTCACCACAAATCGTGGTTTTATTTGAGCGCCCCTCATCTACATACCTATACATAACACACACACTGACTGAGGAAATTTCCCCTTTCCATATGCACAAGGTGACTTTGTAGACATCCAGTATACAGGATGCTACGGTTTTTATTGGGAATCGGGTTGAAAATAAAATGTTGTATCGCCGGTCCCTATGGGGGATGAAATAACATCTCGTGGGGCAGAACTACACCTTCACAGCTGTGCATCTACACCTTTGTCAACACCTGCAAGTTTTACCCTTTACTTCTTATATCTGTTCTTTCCTGTTTGACACTCGTGCCTCAGTCTGACTCACTCGTTTTGTGTGATTTGATAAAAGTATTGCTAGCATACTGGCGGATAATAGTTAATGCTGGTTAGTGCTAGTTATTTTGTTTTACTAGGTTAGTCATTTTGCACCGTGATTGAAGAGAATTCCGCAAAACCACAAATGAAGTGGTGCCATGTCCGCTAGCTAACTCCTGTGCTTTTCAAAATGAAGAGGAGATACATATCTGGAAGGGGGGGGGGGGGGAGAGAGAAAACAAAAAGGACAGGGAAAGAGAACACAGAGCTATAATCGGTGGAGTAAAGAATCTAATAAAGAAATAATTATGCATTATATCTGTAGGCTAAATCATAAAGCAAGATCCTTATTTTGTCAACCAAGAAGGCAGCTAGCTAAGAGCTGGTACTTGGTTTGCAGCAAGCAATGTTAAATATTTAGCTAGCTTTATGGGTAATGTTAGAATTTTTCTCGTTTTGCTCAAATCGTCTTGATACCTTGTTCTTTTAAAGTATTTACGGAATATAAAGCCCAATATTTGATCTTATGGTGTAGCCGACGTAAGATAGCGATGGTTTATCAAATTGAGGCGCTTTAGGAAGCCCAATATAACGCTAACACTTTCAGGGAGAGTGTAGCTACAGTATGCTCCCAGGGTTCTATGTTCCCTACTTCCTTTTTTTTTTTTTTTTTTTTTTTTAAGTTACAATATTTCCTGGAAATTATCCAGTTTATTTCATTAGAGGCAGGCTTCAAAACTTTTTAAACATAAAGCAATTAGTTATAATTTTATGTGGTTTTGGAGGTCTCTAGAAACAAATACAGAGCTGAGGAACACCTTTTTAGGTTTCTATTATGTGCTACATTGATCAGCTATAACATTATGACCACCTGCCTAATATTGAGTAGGTCCGTCCTTCTGCCACAAGTGATGCACTGTGTGTTCTGACACTTTTCTATAACAGCCGGCATTAACCTTTTCATCAATTTGATCTACACTAGCACTTCTATTGGATCGGACTGCATGGGCCAGACTTCACGCCCCATGTACATCAGTAAGTCTTGGCCACCCATGACACTGTTGTCCGATCACTGGTTTTCCTTCCTTGGATCACTTTTGGTATGACCAGGAACATCTCACAAAGAGCTGCAGTTTTTGAGTTGCTCTGACCCAGTCCTCTAGCCAGCACATTTTGGCCCTTGTCAAAGTCACTCAAATCCTTATGCTTGCCCGTTTTATCTGCTACCAACACATCAACTTAAGGAAAAAAAAAAAAATGTATGGCTGCCCAATATATACCACCCACTTTGTAATGAAATATTGAAAATGTCGCTACTGTTAGAAGGGCCAAATTGTGGTAGCTAGACAACTGGGTCAGAGCAACTCCAAAACTGCAGCTCTTGCGGGATGTTCCCAGGATGCAGTGATCGGGACTTACCAAAAGTTGTCCAAGAAAGGAAAACCTCAGGAAGGCTCATTATTGCACATGGTAAGTGAAGACTGTCCCGTGTAGTCCGATCCAACAGAAGAGCTGCTGTAGATCAAATCGAGGAAGAGGTTAATGCTGGTTCCGACTGACAGGTGTCAAGACACACAGTGCATCGCCGTTTCTGTGGTAAAGGGCAGGGGCATCTACTCAATATTTGGCGGGTGGTCAAAATGTGTCTGATCAGTCTATGTAGACCAGGGAAAGACTCGACCCTGGAAACATAGGACGTTGGTAACATGGGACCAAGATGAGGCTGTCAGGCGTTTGGTCGACTCTGAGTCGGTCACCCCACTAATGTATAAGAAACACACAAGACTAAGACTAAATCAGACATGGATGCTGCTTATAATCATCAAATCTAAACTGCAAGAAAGTCTTTTAAACATGTATTTCTGAAAACAGAAACCATCCCTGGCTCTTCGCCCCCTTACTGAAGTCTTCTGCCAATTCTAAATCTCTTGTGCGTTAAATTAGTTTTGCTATAGCAGGGAAATAACAAAACTCTTCAGAATTACACAGCACTTACTCTTTGCCCCACACTGTTTTTTTCAGGTAAAAAATGAGTATAAAACACGTGGCTCTACCTGGACAGAATTGAGTCTGCAGTATCCGTTCAGTGGAAAGCGTATAACGTGCGTGGGGTCCTGATTCCAACCGGCGTTCACAGAGTTGCACATGACATCGCCCGTCTCGGGGAAGATCTCTTCGATGAGCGCTTTGTCTCCACTCAGGGCGATCCTCTCGCCGAGGTCAGGGGTCACACGCACCACGAGACATTCACAGGGCTGAGCTCCCCGCCTCTGCTCTCGCTCCTGCTTCCAGCGCTCCAGCTCCTTCACCATGGGGCTCAGTTGGTAATAACGTGCCTCCTCGTACAACAGCTGGAACTCCTACATGAACCACAGCGAGGGAAGCAGATTTTAGGATGGATACAAACAATGTACAGGCACGAGTACGGATTATGGAATGTATGCTAACTCCAAAAAGGTGCCATTCTGATGAATATTAACTGGTATGCTTTGGATCATTATCCAAAGACCCAATTTCAACCAAGATTTAGCCGTCAGACAGAGGGCCTCACATTTGCCACTAGAATACTCTGGTATACAGAGAAGATCATGGTTGACCTCTGGGTACAAAACAAGCCCAAACCACCCAATCACCCCTCCACTGTGTGTAACAATGGGTAAGAGCTATTTCTGCTAGAATGCTGTTTGGCTTTCTCCAAATGTGGAGCTTGGCATTAAGGACATACAACTCTTTGGTCTTATCTGTCCATAGTTCCAGAGGTCTTATGCTTTATTTTACAAAATCTTAGTCGTGCCCCCATATTTGTTTAGACAGAAGAAGCTTTCTCCTGGCAACCTTTACTGACGAACCATACTTGTTCAGTCTTCTTCTAATTGTGCTCTCATAGACTTTAACATTTAACGTGCTCAGTGAGGTCTTTAGGGTCTGAGATGTAACTTTTTTGTTTTTCTCTGAGCATTGTATGGTCTGAATTTGAAAGTACTGGGACATCCTTGGAAGACTGGGAACTGTCTCGAATGCTTTCCATCTTTCTCACTCTAGACTGCTGAATTCCAACTTGCTTGGAAATGGTTTTATAGCCCTTTCCAGATTGATCTGCAGGAACAATTGCTTCTCTAAGACCATTGCTTATGTCTTTTCCTCTTGGCATTATGTTAACACACACCTGAATGCTCCAGACCAGCGAACTGCCAAAAATTCAGCTTTTATAGTGGTCTGCACATGTGCTGATGGTCAATTACCAGCACCTGGCTGCAACTTACCCTCGTAAATCTTGTGCAAGCAGTAAGGGGGGGGTATTTAGTATTGCGCACATGTTTTTTTTCTTTTTGATTTCATTCTTGTTAAACAAATATTTGCATAGTGAAAAAAGTAATATGTTGTCTTTGCCTAATAATAAGACCCACTACGATCAGATGATTTTGTTATGGTTTTACACAGAACACAAAGAATTAAAAGATGTGCTACTGACTTTTGAACATGACTGTGTCTTGCACAATATTGCACAGAATTACAATTAATATTTTTAAAATATTTTTAAATTAAAAACCATGTAGGTCCAATGGTACCTGTATCGTGGTATATAATACCAAAGTAGTTTCGACTGTACCGTGGTACTTATTTGCTGATATACAAATAAATGTACCACACTGTGGTATATGGTTCACGTAGCAGGATACTTTCAAAAATATGTTACACATGTTTATGTGCCATAAGGGTAATATTTAAATAATATGATACTATTGTGTGTATGTACTATAAATTAAATACCATTGTGTTCTTAAAAGGCTTATTATTACATGCAGGAAAATATGATACTGCCTGTACTATACCATACCAGTAGTATGTACAGTACTTACATGTCTAATATGCTACGGTATGTTTAAACTTACCATATTAGATACCTGCTAAACGTAAGTATCATGGTATTCACCAAAGTATTGTGGTACACGCCATAGTACTGTACTACCATGGTAGTGGCCTCCCAAAAGGGCCATCATATCTACCCTGGGTTTTCTATAATCTCTTATGGCTTCTGCCATTGTAATGCAATGGTATATTATGATAGCGCTATAATTTAGTATAGTACATACTATAGTAACATTTCTTATGGGTTCTCTGTGTAGGATTATGTTAAATATATGACCATAAGAATAAACCTGAGGAGAATCGTGGTTCCAGTCAATGCTGTCTGACCTACACATGGCATCTACTGGCTAGAAAGCCACAGGTTTCTCACTGGATAATCAAAATGATAATGGTGATATCAGTGGTTTTATAACCGCTAATTGAAACAACAGACGTGTGCTAACTCACAAAGCCGTGTAGGTCTGTACAATTGCTCATACTCTGGTTCACACACACATGCTCTCTGGTTTGGAAGCACAGATTGGCTGTATTGTCCTCAGGGTCTTGGTGCCCCGAAGCCTCTTCACCCTAACTCTTTTACCCCTACCATTTTCCACCAGACCAGATGGCACTGCCACTCACTTCTAGCCTTCAAAGAACACAGACAAAAACTCACTCGCTTAACAAGAGACTTATGAATACGGCAAAAATAAAAATAAATTATACAATTACTGTACAAGCAAAGCTAACCAAAGGCGGTTTGTAGAAATTCAACAAGAAAGAAAGCAAGTATCCTTATTAAAATCTACCAGCACTTAGATAAATAACTATTACTCTGAACATCTTGACTGACTCAGTGAGGTTGCCAGATTCCTTTGTCAATAGCAGTGTTTTTCAAGCCAAATGGGTAACGTTTATTTTGGCATACACAGACAGATTTATGCATTGGGTCGTGGATTTATTTTAAATATACGGAAATAATACATAATATAGTGCGTTCTTCACCGTTGTATGGAAGTGAAAAATCTGTCATTTTTCCAATATGGATGTGCTTCTTGTGTGTTACTGAACAGGTTTACTCATTCTCATCAGATGAATTTAGTCATAAAAGCCATATGATGACCTATTTTAACACCTCTGTTAAAAAAAAAAACAAAGAAAAAAAAAACAATTAAAACCAAAACAATATAGAATGTTTTAAATATGCTTTTTTAAAATCTTACAGCAATTTGCAACCTCAAAATATTGGATAAGAAGCCAGTTTAATGAAGTGGGAAAAACAGTTACTCTGCATGATGTCTAAAACTCATGCTAGCTGAGGGTGATTTCCTCACAGAGTGAAAGTTGGGATTTGATCGAGTTGTTGGATAGCAAAACAGACATAAGCATAATAATTCCACTTTGTAATCAGATACCGGCTGTGAAAATGTCTGCAGTTCTCCTGCGTCGCAGCCAGAAACAAACCTTTAAATGAAATTTTCTCCCTTTTCACTTCTGGAGGTAAACAGATTTTAAAGTATTCGAACTTTACTTGTTTTCTAGACACGAGACTGCTATTTTAAAATGTAACCATGTGAATTATGAAATATTATGAAACACTTAAGGAGAATTATGATTAGAAAAATGACAGTTTTAATTGACCTGTCACACCGAATCAGGTATTAAGTCACTTTTTTTTTCTTTTTTTTTTTTTTTTTACAGATTGCTGGTTCAATTAGCTCCATCTTGATGCCAAATTTATTACTGTATCATGTGCACTTCTCGAGATATGGCCAGTGCAAATTTGAAAAAAAAAAAAAGTCGAAATCCTATTTTTAGAATATTTAAATGATTATTCTGTGACCTAATAAGAAAGAAGGAACCCTCAGCCTCATTTCAACACCAGGATTTCCCTGCTAAATTCCCCCCCCCCTAAAAATAACTTCAACAGCAGCACCATCTTATAGGGGGGAAATGCATCATTTTCTATCACTATTGGAATAGCCGCTTGGAAAGTGTTCAAGCAGTCCATAAAAATAATGTTTAGGATGAAAACTTTCTCAAATGCCGGGTAAGGATCAGGAAGACCAGATTTATCAACTGATTTCTGGCAAGATTGAAAACTAAACTGTCCGACTCAATACCTGACTTTATATGATGGGTTACATATGATGTTATTCTGTGCATAATAAAACATATTTGGCACAATTAGTTGAGGTTTGGTTAATCATTTCCATTTGTATTTTGATGACCTGACAACCATTAAGACACACCAATACTGAGGCAGGTAACACAGCTTTAGGTAGATAATACTCTCGTCTTCTCTCTCTCTCGCTCTCTTTTTCTGTCCCTTTGCCATTATGTTCTGCGATCTGTTTCCAGTTGAACTGCTTGTGTAACACTGATCTCTTCCCTCCCTACATCTCTAAAAAGTTAGCTCTTCATCTCCACCCTGTATGAACTACTTATTTTCCTGCAGGCTATGCCGCAGTGAACAATAGCAGCCAGCGTCTAAGACTCCATACCTTTAATATGCACACAAAAAGAAGCTGCTTTTGCTTGCCCCTTGCCCCACCCCGTCTGCCGATCTCTCTCTCTCTCTCTCTCTCTCTCTCTCTCTCTCTCTCTCTTTTTCTTTCTCCCCCGTCAGCATGCAAGCTAAGACTTCAGGCCTTAAGGCTTGAAGTAATTCAAAGGGAAACATAAGTCTTAAGGTGTTATTCATCCTTGGTCTGTAGCGAGGGTTAGCTATGTCGAGACTTCTACAAGGCAACGTTCTGAAAACCTAATCTAGTAAATACAAAGAACTATAAAGGAAGGCGGCTGAATAGCTCCTTGTGATAGCTTCAGCGCTTTGAAGCCGGTACTAGACAAAGAAATTGATAAAAGCACAGTGAATTGCATTTCCATTAGCAGAAATCGTCAGAATTGTGTTTGACACTTTACAAAATTCCCCTCAAGGGACAAGCGGCTAAGTGTATATCTGAAGTAACAAGTTCCTCACACAGGCAATGAATTACAGCTCGCGCTGTCGTAAATTTGCAAACATTTTCAAAGAGTGAATGAGTTGATGAGCGAGACGCTGCAATTTGGATACGCTGTGAAGGCAAACAGATTGATCTTTTGAACCCGGCGTGTCAGAGTCACGTGCCTGACACAGTTAAAGCCCTTCAGGATTTCGATGGGGCCGCGAATGATGATCAATTCAGTCACTGTTTGCATATTTCCCAGCTTGCACACGGTGACGAGTGTGATCGCTGAACTGTGAGGCTTGACTGTAATGAGCTGTAATGATTTGAGCTCTCGCTGCTGTCTAGGCATCTTTTCACTATTCCACAGACATCCAGAAGGAGTTGGGGGTGGGAAGGAGACTGTATAGAGTGGTCTTAGTGATGAGCATGTGTTTTATTATTTCCACTCAGGGAAGGACACATTTTTAAAGTTGTGCTGAATTTTTAGTACACAATTCTTTCCGGTCTGATTCATGTTGGTTACTAGATGCCATGCGAAACCTAAAAGCTTGGCTGCCCAGTTAACTGTCTCTCACTTGCTGAACATCTAAAAAATACAGAATATACAATATATATAAAATATACAGATTCGTAGAGGGCCTGGAGCCTATCCCAGGAGACTTAAAGATGGGCTCAAGGCGGGGTACACCCTGGACTGCGTGCAAATCCATCGCAGGGCTTGAACACACTTAGACATTCATTTACACACTATGGGTAATTTGGAAACGCCAATAAGCCTAATATGCGTGTCTTTGGACTGTGGGAGGAAACCGGAGTCCCCGGAGGAAACGTACAAACTCATGCATCCTTCCAAAATCCTTTCATGTAAATTCATATATTTATAAGTCTATAAGTCTAGGAACAACTTTGATTATTCATGAATATATGCACATTGCTTAAGGAAAATGGTGAATCCTTTCTATTCAAACAGCTAGCAGCTAGCAAACAATTTATTATTACAATTTATTTATTACTTACTTATTATTATTACAATACAATATATTACTTCTTACAGGTTGTTTGAGATTTCTTCATCCTGATTAATCATATGCTCAGTAATATATTTAGCATTAGCCAAACCTTTCCAAATATAGGCTACATTAGCACAACACCTAGCTAGCTAATATGAGCTAAGATAGTAAACTAGCTAGAATTGTATTTACCATTAAAGCTGCTAAAATACACCAAACAAAGTAGTTTGTTTAATCACTAACATTACACCAAGTTGAATAGCCAGCTAGCTTAGTGCTATTAGCTAGTTTTCAAAACGTTTCCAGAATTCCACACCCTTACATTACAGTACATAAAGCTGTGATTTTTATGGAAAACTATCTGTATAATCATGTAAAAAGAAATTGTTAAAAATCAGATACAAATAAATCAGTTGTATCTTTAGCACATTGTAACTTCTTGACAAATTCAATTCTTTAAAGTAAAATTAATGTAGCTTCTTTCCTTTTTTTTTTTTGGATTTGTTAAGTTTCCCTGAAAAGAATGCCTTTTTAACATATTTGTATAAGATGTTTTGTCTGTACATTTCAATTTGTATAAAATTTTTATCATTTACATCTTGTACATGTTTTTATAAAATATTTTACTTTATTAATATTTTAATATTTACACGAAACATCTGTTTTTTATTAAAATAAGTACAAATCTAACTAAGAAAACAAACAGATAGATAGATAGATAGATAGATAGATAGATAGATAGATAGATAGATAGATAGATATCCTCTAGACCATGAAATGAACGAGCATTATCTTCCAATTCTTGGGGAACAAATTTACCTTGAAGTCTTCAGGAAGAAGCAGTTTGCTGGTGCGGAGGTAGCTGAGAATGTAACGGAAAATCTCCCCGTCCCGGTCGATAAAGTAGTGCTGTTTCAGACTGTCCAGGACGATGGGCTCTGTGCCGTTAAACAGCCGACTGATTCTGATGACGACAGGACAATAAACAGATCAACCCTGATGCAGAGGATGCCTAATAATCACAATCCTTTAACACAACTGGAACAATATGACAATTTTAAATGCAGTGAGAATAATGCAGATTTATTGTTTAACCTGGTTTGAAGAATGAGGTCGAACATTTGGTTTCATGTCTTATGCTATTTCTGCACTTGTGTTAAATCAACTTAAATCTTGTCATTGCAAAGATGTTCCCATTTCATTTCATGTTCTCTCTCTCTCTCTCTCTCTCTCTCTCTCCTCCACCCTCCCATTCTGGAAACTGATGCAAAACACTTAATAAGAAAACCAATTCCCCCTTTTGTGCCTGCGGTGCTTCTTTTCTCATATGGTCTTGCAGTTCCCCCAGTTAGAATTTCACCATATAGCTTCAGGCAATCTTAGTTTTTCATCTCCGTTTCTTTTTCTTTTTTTTTTTTCTCTAAAAAGCAATTAAAATGCTGCCTGCTTTCCCCCCACTTCCCCTATGCTGTTCTCCTCCTCCTCCCTGTCTCTCTATCTACATTATTAAATCAGAGAAGGCCATGGCATGTGTTAAGCTGAGCAGATGTGAGAGTGTGCTTTCCTCTCTCTCTCTCTCTCTCTCTGTCTCTGTGTACTCTCTTTTTTCTAACAGGTGGTGCTCTTTTTCCACCCGCCTCTCATGGGGGAGTAAATTATCAACAGGACCTCTGAGGATTGAGGTTGAGATGCAGCAGGTAGGCATTTCACAGCACCACAAGTGGCAAGGCCGCTCCTTATCATCTACAGTATATCTGGTAACCTGGTACAGTTACACTGCAGCATCTATTTCCTTTGTGATCGATGAGACGCACTGCTGCCGTGACGTGGCATCAGCTTTCCTCTCATGAAGGATTACAGTCAGGACGGTTTCCTCCACTTGTTAATTTGAAGCTAAATGACATAGTTTTGACATCATTAAACACACATCAGCTTTTCTATGGAATAGTGATTTTTGTCCCAGTGAGTTCAGCATTTCTGCTAATAGCTCTGGTAGACAGGGGGAGGGCGGATCCTGAGACAAATATACGGAGGATGCGAATGAGGGGGTGGAATTTTAGAGAAGAATTTCTGATCCTCCTGCACAGCGCTGCTGCCTGTGTTTATGGCAAAACCGCAATGGATCATGAGGCCTTCGATCGACAACACTAACCCGCACCACTCCAATCTTCAACCCTCAGCACTGTTCTCGCAACAGTGCATCTGAAATATGGCTCATTTGTCATTAAATAAGCATTAATTGTGCTCCGCTGTTATTAAAGGAAGATGAGAGGATTAGAGCCCTCTAATGTCTATTTAGGAAATCTGTGGTCTATACAGTATGTGATTAAGATCTTTTATATGTTTCCCTGTAATGAAAAAAAAAAAAAATCTGTTTAAAAGCAAACCAAAAAAAATCACTATTAAGAATGTTTGCATGTTTTCAGGAATTCTTACGCAGATGTATTTGCAAATTGGGTCTAATTATGTATAACTCATTCTGGTCAATCATATGGATAATCCTGTGGAGCTGATGGACAGGGCAATTTTTTTCATCTTATTTTTTTTTTTAAAGATTTACTCTTTACTCCATTTGCTCCTTACACTTTTTACTCCTTTGTAAAATGTAATACAATTCTATGAGCTTATGTAAAGCTTTTTCTAAGGTCTGATTTATTTTAACTTGAGTATGATAAATCTAGATGATTTTGCATTTCTATAGATAATGTTAAATGTTTGCTCATTTGTACATTTATTCGTCCTCAGTAAGTGCTTTATCCTGGTCATCCTGAACCAGATCTAATCTCTGGAACACTGTGTGCCAAACGGGAATACACCCTGGATGTGTTCCCAGTGCACTGCAGGGCATCCAACACGCATATCTACATTTGGAGCTAAATTATATTAGATCTTTTTTTTGGGGGGGGGGGGGGGGGGGGTCAACCTGTGCAGATCCTGGAGCTGTGAGGCAGGAGTGTTACCTGCCACAGCACCACAGGAGAATGTGTTTAAATTCATGTCAAGTCTTACAAACACATATTAGATGCTCTAAGTTGATATGAGGTCTAAAACTGCTGGAGTATTCCATTAAGAACAATAACAAACAATCATATTGATTTATATCCAAACCTCTAAAGAGCATTTGAAATGGCAGTTTTTGAGCATCATGTTTGCTCTAAGTTTAAACTCACTTCCTTAACAGAAAATAAAAGCTTCCTACCTTGAGTCTGGGTACTTCGTGAGTGTAGCCAAGCTGCTGGTGTACATGTGTCCTCCTACATCGATATGGACGGGGGCGTTGGCTTTAGTCAGCTGAGCAGGAAGAGGGATGCCCTGAGCAGCCAGAGGAGATACCGGAGAGCGGGTCAAAGACAGGCGAGACATGCTTCTTCCCTCCTGCGGAACAGAACACACAACACGCTCTCAGCAGTGCACACAGCACACCACGCACACCTGCAGCACTGCTGCTCCGAGTCAGACCTCTCCCTCCTGACTCCCTGAGCAAAAAAAAAAACAACACATACTTCAGGTCTGTCAACATCTATGAGCTCCCATTTACATCCACATTTCGCGCAAGAATTAGTAGCACACCTCTAATTAAGAGAATTTGCATTGCGTTTTTTTTTTTTTTCCTCCTTAGAACCGGAGGGGAGGAAAGGATGAGGCTTATTAACAAACACGAGAGCGGGAGAGAGACAGAGAGGGATAGATCGTACTGTAGGTGTCTACCTTCAGGGAACACAGAGAAAGTGTAAACTCCTAATTAAAGGTAGTGGGAGTGAGTGTGAGTGTGAGACATGAAAGGTTTGATGACATCCAGCGATTTGGTTTGAAGCTTAATATATTGGCATCTTCAGGTGACGTGGAAACGCAGGCATTAAAGAACACATTTTATATAGAATTTTAAAAGATATGTTACATTTTGGACACTTTGTATAAAGCTGGTATACAACTTATTGTGGTGATGATCAGAATTTCTAGAATTTAAATAGTGTTAGTGTTAATGGCAGAACGTCTGAAAAATCTAAAATAAATCTAAGCAAAAGTATTTTGTGATCCAGCAATCCAGGACTGAGCAGCAGTTTTACCAGCCTGAAACTCTGGATTAGTATTTTATTAAATGCTGACTGATTCAGTACAGATGTTGCATTGAATAGAGGAGATAATCCATCTTAAATCCTGTCACCCTCATGCCTCTGATGTTTCACATCACAAAACTGGATCAGTATCAGATATCATCAGCCCATGCTCACAACTCAGATACTGGTGTCGTGTTGAAAACGGGAAATGTGCGATCATTGCCTTCCTACAAATAACGATAGCGGTTCAGCTGGAAGCAAATCAGCATTGGAGTGAACGCTGTAGGTCTTCATTAACACACAGCATGAATTCAGTACAGTGGATGTTCATTCAACATGGCTGAATTGGGTTTCTGCCTTTTTTTGGAAACACATCTGCCATTTACTCTACAGCTGCAGAATTTCAGAAATCTAAACTGCCAGTGTGGATTTAAAGGGCACTGCTATACAGTATGAGCTGCCTGGAAATGTTAAGCAGATGGGTAAAGCCTGCTCTGCTCATGGCGCAATGCTTTAGCTAAGCCATGTTCAGTCATTTTCATCTGGGGGTTTAAACTTCAATAAGAGGCACAAACACAAATAGGGGAAGGGATTCGGATGGTGAAAGGTCTGATGCTGGGTCAGGGCTACAGCAGGTTATTCTGACGGGTAGGGTAAACTCTCTCTGTCTATACATTTACACTCTGATCAATTAAACTGTAGGTTAATTTTGTGCTGTTAATAGATTTCTCGAGATATTTTAAGTAACTCAAAGAAATTTGTACCGATCCCCAAGTAACCTTTTCCCCCTTATGATTACAAGATAGAAATACAGTATGATGGTGATAGAAATAAGGCTTATATGATATTCATAGGCTACTCCAGTTTTGGAAGACAGCAAAATGAATGAATGAATGAATGAATGAATGAATGAATGGTTCAGTATCTTGTAGTTTACTATTTTATGTCTGAAATAGTCTTAAAACCACACATCATTGCACTTAATAGTTCATAGAAATAAATGAAATGAAGCACAATGCAGATTACCGAGCATACCTTTCGACACATTCATACTGTATATAGTAAGGAAGTTCTCTTCCTTTTGCTGCTCTGTCTGTAATCCCATCACAAATCCATCACTACTCAGTAAATCAGTGCAACTGATATAAACTAGGAAATATTGGCACCCCGAGCCTGCGTAGTGCACTACTGAGTGAGGCCAGAAGAAATCCTGAATACGACATGGCGATGAAAAAAAGAAATATGATTAAAAGTATCATTAATACTTAGTATAGACATGAAAGATTAAGAAGGATATAAAGGTTACCGTTTCAAACATTTTAGGATGTCCGATGCAATCTGATCAGGAACTCTCTCTCTCTCTTCCTCCGCGCGCGTGTGCCTGTGTGAGTGCGCGCGCGCGTGTGTGTCTGTGCGTGTGTGTGTCCGAGGAGATCTCTACTCCTATAGAAATAACTTTCGGAAACAGTTCAAGATTTCATTCGATTCGGATCTTCATGCAAAAATAAAACAAGAGAGAACGTAGGCGGCTCGGTGCGCATCAGCGGCGTGATCAGTGTGTGTGTGTGTGTGTGTGTGAGAGAGAGAGAGGTCGCTGTGGCTTTAAAAGTCGCTTAACACACAGAGAGAGGATAGCTAAAAAGAGTTTCCACAAAAAAAAAAAAACATCTGGTCCATGGGGAGAGAAGCGAGCGCTTACCTTGGAAGTCATGGCTCAGTCGGAGTCGCTCGCTTTAAAACATCAGCTCGGTCAGTCTTGTTCTTGGTCTCGGTTTGTTTTTTTGTTTTTGTTTGTTTCTTGTTTTTTCTTTTGCTTTACGGATTTGGTTTGAGTGTGAGACAGGAAATAGAGAGAGAGAGAGAGAGAGAGAGAGAGCAGAGTGCATGCACTGAAGCCAGAGATCCTTCCCGAATAACAGTGGAGGAGAGCTGAACAGGAATTCTGGCTCGGGGCTCTGCAAACGGCCCCGGGGGGAACAGGATTAGGCTCCAATCAGCTCCTCTCTGCCCGCCTCACCACATCGCCATCTCATCCTGCGCGCGCTCGCGCTCTCTCGCGCGCTCTGATTTATTTCAAATTATTTTAGCCATTTCTGTCCCAACAAATAGTTTGTGCATGCGCGCGCGCGATCCACTGTGTGTGTGTGTGTATGAGAGAGAGAGAGAGAGAGAGAGGCAGAGAAAGAGAGAGATATAACGGTTAAGATGGTTACTTACAGTATATTGTCACCTGAGCTGATTATTTAGAGTAAATTAATCATGATTAGTGATCATGGTGATGATGGATGTATTAGAAATAAAGCTTTTCCCCTCCCATTAGAATTCGATCCCGTGTCTCTGCATCTCTCCTGTTCTGCGCGTTCAGACCGGAGTGACGCGGATCAGCGCTTCCGGCCACGCGCGCCATTTCAATTACAGCGCGCGGCTGGATGGACGCGACCGACTTTAATGGCATGTGTTCAGAGAGAGAGAGAGAGAGAGAGAGAGAGTTTTATCCCGAGGGAGGCAGACAGGTTCAGCCCGAATAGCAGGTTCAGCCCGCAGTGGAAAAAAGCAGACTTTACATTACACATAAAAGACAAAAGTGTGCTTTGAACTCAACCTGATGTTAAGGATTTACTCCAGAGTGGTAAAGTGGCGCCTTCCAGTGACCATCTCACATAACATCCTGCTTATACAGGCTTAGTAGTTAGCACTGTCACCTTGCACCTGCAGGGTCCTGGGTCGAGTCCCTCCTCGAGTCTGTGTGCATTGAGTTTGCATGTTCTCCCCGTGCTTGGTGCTTGGTGGGTTTCCTCCGGGTGCTCCGGTCTCCTCCCACAGTCAATAAGACATAAGACCAATATGCATTACCAAATTGCCCATAGCGTGTGTGTGTGTGTGTGTGTGTGTGTGTATACGCCCTGCGATAGATTGGACTAACCTGTCCAGGGTGTACCCCGCCCTGTGCCCTAAGTCCCCTCCCAAAAAAAACTTTCTTGGATTTATATAAGTACCTGTATGTATTATCACGTGACATTGATCATTGATTTTTGTAAAAAAAAAAAAAAAAAAAAAAAAATAAATATATATATATATATATATATATATATATATATATATATATATATATATTATTTTATTTATTTATTTATTTTTTACAAATACACAGACACACACACACACACATTCACACGCTATGGGCAATTTGGTAATGCATATTGGTCTTATGTCTTATTGACTGTGGGAGGAGACCGGAGTACCCGGAGGAAACCCACCAAGCACGGGGAGAACATGCAAACTCATGTATATATATATATATATATATATATATATATATATATATATATTTGTTTTTTTTGTTTTTACAAAAATCAATGATCAATGTCACGTGATAATACATACAGGTACTTATATAAATCCAAGAAAGGTTTTGTCTTGTCAGCAATTTTCAGTCTGTCTGTATGTCTCTCTCTCAGTATGATAGATTGTAGACGTGTGTTTATTGTATGTCTAGACTATTTTGTCACAGCATCACGCAAAACCAGCTGGACAGAATTTAATGGAATTTTGCCAGTTCTTTTGGAATTGCCAACTACTACTAATTCTAGCAAACTATAAACTAACACATGCACTGGCTGGTTGATGTTTTCAGATTATCCATAGTGTGAGTGGGTTTGTGGTAGGTTTGCACCATATCTAGGGTTTCTTTTGCCTTGTACACTGGGATAGGCCCTAGGCGACCTGCAACCCTACACAGGATAAGCAGTATGGAGAATGAATGAGTGAATGAATGAAGAATATATTCAGTAAGCACTTTGGCATGAGGCGACATCCAGAATGTATCCTGGGAGTGTATTCCTGTCTCACACCCACTTTTCCCAGTACAGCAGGGCTGTTCAAATCCAGTCCTGGAGGGCCAGTGTCCAAAACAGTTTGGGGATTTTTTTCCGCACAAACACACTTGATTCAACTAATCTGATAAATGCTAGGATCAGTGGGTGTATTTTAAGTATTTGTGAATGACAAACTGTGCTGGACACTCACCCTCCAGGACTGGATTTAAACAGCCCTGTACGCCTCACATGGGCACCATGCACACAATCATTTACACTAGGGGCAGTTTAATTTTGCTAATCAACCTATTGGGTGGAAACCAGAGAACCGGAACCACGGGGCGAACACACACCTTCACAGGCAGTAACCCGAGCTCAGGACCGAGCCGGAAACCCTGGAGGTGTAAGACAACAGTGATACTCACTCAGGCCACATTAACTCCCACTTTCTAACAACAACAACAAAAAAATACAACTTTTAAATAAAATAATTTCAATATAAAGGGAATGTGTCCTTATGACATCATCATTATAGGTAGCTGTCGATGCACTTTGGGACAGCATTAGGCTATAGGACCTAATATACTTATGTAGCACCATTTAGTCATGACACAGTGGCTTAGTGGTTAGCACTGTCGTCTTGCACCTCCAGGGTCCTGGTTCAATTCCCACCTTGGGTCTTTGTGCATGGCATGGAGTTTACATGTTCTTCCTGTTCTTGGTGGGTTTCCTCCGGGTACTCCGCTTTCCAAAGACATGCAGATTAGGCTAATTGGCGTTCCCAGATACTCTGTAGTACTGTATGTGAATGAGCGTCTGTGTGTTCTGCAATGGATTGGTCTACCCTGTCCAGGGTGTACCCCGCCTCGTGCTCTTAAGTCTCCTGCGATATGCCCCAGGCCCATGCGACCCTGTGTACTGGATAAAGCGCTATAGGAGATGAGTAAGTGAGGACATTTGCAGGAAAGATTATTCTAGAAATGATTTACCTGAGCTGACCCACACCAAAAGAGTCAGAGAGATCAGTTTAATATCTTACCCCATGCATGTGTTTTAAACTTATAGCTTGTTAGTGCATTTTCCAATCTCTAGGTTCCAAAAAAAAAAAAGAAAAAAAAAATACAGCAAATGCAACACTTTGCATTTGCATTCAAAATTAGGCTATGTTTCAAATTATTTGGACTGAACGATATTGCCAACTGATTCCTTTTTCCCCCCTCGCCGTTGGCTGAAATTAGTTTCCCTCGTCAGAGCAAAGCAGCAGGAAGACAAGATATTTTTGCTCAATTAAAGCAGCAAGCCCGGAGTTAGTTCAATTACTTGAGGCAGGAGGAAGATGTAAATTTAAAGATTTAAATAGCTTAGGATGTCGCCTCGAGCACCCGCACTTAATTTCCTTCATTTACGGGGGATGTGAGAAAGAGATGAGAATAAACGGGTTATCCAAATGATGTGCATCCCAGTAACACAGCCTCTGTGTGGATATAACACTATCTATGGCCCCATGTTGCAGCTTTCATTCAACTTCATGGAAAATGCCTGGAGGAAACAAACAAACAACAACAACAACAAAAAAACAGCATCTCTCTCTTGCTGAGATTTTGGAGCAGCCTAACTGTTGTAAGAGATCTTCGTAAACCTGGGTGAAAACTAGGTTGCATGCTCCACATACACATGATCACATCTTTTTAAGCATACAGGAAATGAGTATGACATTTTAAAGATGTTTATTCATGTAACATAAGTAATATTAAATTTTCATTTTATTAACATAACTTTAAATAATTGAATTTGATTTAAAGCACGAGCTGAGGAACAGACATTTATCCCATTAACAAAGTAAATATTGTCTGTTTAATATGATATTAATGATCACATACAAAAAAAAAAAAAAAGGAAGTTCTATGAAACCTTCACGACCAAGAGGGGCCATCTGCTGGATGTTATCGGTATTACACATTTAGATTTCATCATTTACATTCGACCTGCACCTGTTCCGGAAGTACCTCAGGCTGGCCAGAGTGGTCCCGGAAGTACATACGTGTGCTAATGAAGATTACAGTGAAATATAATAAATTATAATATCATTTAAACCCATTTCCCCACCTTACAAGAAGTTTGATGATAATATACTCATCAGCTTACCTCAATATATAACACTAATAATAATTTCAGCCAACGGCAAGGTTGAAAAAAAAAAAAAAAAAGAATCAGTTGGCAATATTGTTCAGTCCAAATAATTTGAAATATATCCTAATTTTGAATGCATATGCAAAGTGTTGCATTTGCTGTATTTATTTATTTATTTTTAATCTGGAGGTGCACTATGAAAATGCACCAACAAGCTATACATTTACGTAAAACACATGCATGGGGTAAACTATTAATCTGATCTCTCTGACTCTTTTGGTGTGGGTCAGCTCAGGTAAATCATTTCTAGAATAATCTTTCCTGCAAATTTCCTCACTTACTCATCTTCTATAGCGCTTTATGCTGTATACAGGGTCACAGGGGGCCCGGGGCATATCTCAGGAGACTTAGGGCACGAGATGAATGGGGTACACCCTGGACAGGGTAGGCCAATCCATTGCAGAACACACACACACACACACACACACACTCAAAACTTTGGAATCACTTGCGAATTTCTTTGTTTAGCGATCTACTTCTACATTCTACAAAAATACTGGGGATTTCAGAACTATGCACAGCAATCAGTTGTTATTTTAAGACATGAAGGTCAGTTGTTCTGGAATAGTTCTTGCAAGAATTATAGTCAAGTGCGTTCGCAAAACCCATCAAGCACCATGATGAAACTGGCTCTCATGAAGACCTTCACAGGAAAGCAAGACCAAAACTGACCTCTGCTGCAGAGGAGAAGTTCATTTAGAGTTACCAGCCTCAGAAATCACCAATTAACAATTAGCACCTCAGATGAGAGCCGTTATGAAGGATTTACAGAGCATGAGATCTCCCGTGAACAGGAACGAACAGGGAGTTAGAAGGTGATCCCAAACTTATGACTGGTAGTGTACATTCACACATTATAGGCAATTTGGAAATTAACTATTTAGTTCAATATGCATGTCTTTGGATTGTAGGAGGAAACCCACCACAATACAAGGAGAATATGCAAAATCCATGCACACAGACCCAAGGCGGGAATCGAACCCGGACCTTAGAGGTGCGAGGCACCGTGCCACCTCAGCTCAAACCTGAACGTTATTAATGCTAAATTATACACTTCGAAATTGCACATGTGAATATTGTTTAAACATTACCTGGGCTGTTTCCAGTTTTCAGCTGCCAGGTTCAGTAAGCCTCTGATTCCTCTGCTCGGTTGACAGGATTGGAACCCGACACATTCTTCTGCTGTTGTAGTTGATCTGATTCAGGGTTTGAGGTGTTGCTTTTCTGCGTTGTTATATAAGTATTACTGTAGCTCTCCTGTCATCTCCATGTCTCGCTGCCCTGCTCTGATCTCCCTCAACAGCAAGCTGTGTCCCACAGACCTTTTTGTTTTTCAGATCACTCCGTGTAAACTCTTGAGCCTGTCGTGGGTGAAAATCCCCGGAGATCAGCAGTTTCTTAAAAAACTTAAACCAGCCTGTTTGGCACCAGTAAGCACTGCACTGATAAAGCCACTGTGATCACACGTCACCATATTCAGATGTTTGATGTGAGCGTTAACTGCGGCTCTTGAAGTATATCTGTATCAGTTTGCGCATTGCGATGCTGCCATATGATTGGCTGGTTGCATAACCACATAAGTGAGAATGTGTACATGTGTTCTTAATATAGTGCTTGATAAGTGTATTTGTTCTATTAAGTATAATCTACACATATAAGAGATGCTTAGCTACGTCTTCAACAATGTCCAGTCAGTCTCCATCTTTCTGTTCATTTCCAGTTTTCGGGCCAGTTGGGTGACGGCATCAGACTCCTACCCTCTTTATTGGTGATTAACTGCAAACACCAGATATACAGGGAGTCACATCTGTTTTTGTATGTTTCTAAGAAATAGAACAGTTGTACATTTCTTTGTTCTGTAACCTTGATGACAAACAGCAGCTGATTTGATGCGCCCTTTGAGTGCAGCAATCTGAGATGTCAGAGCCTGAGGCTGTCCCCCAGACAGACAGACAGAGAGAGAGAGGTAATAAGAGGGGTGCAGGGTGAAAGTGCCCTGAATGCCCGAGGCACGGGGTGAGGGGACTGGCTATTGCAGCACAAGTGGGGGGAGGAAGTGAAGCAAAAAATGTAATGCTAATGTGGAGAAACAATAGCATTACAAAAGAAGCTTTCGCAAATTTTCTTAATTGTGAAAAATATTCAACGTACGCTGGAATCACACTGTGAAATAAATTTTAAAGTACGTCATCAAATGACTTCAGGCTATTAATAAAATAGTTATAACAATAATAAAAAACTGATTATGTATAAAGCTGCTCCCCTGTACATGTGCTATAAGACTAATACATCAATCACAATATAGAACAGGAGTCAAACAATCCTTTTCTGTTACACCATCTGAAAACCAGTTTATTCAATTGAAATTTTAATCCACCCCTTCCCCATAATTATTTAAATAGTTTAATCAGAATACATCAGTCAACAGTAAAAAAGGCAATGGCACATAGATATTATACATTCATATCATACTTTAAAATTAAGACCACTGTCAGAACTTTTTGAGGTACATACTCTGTACTGTACTTTTTTTTTTTAAATACATTACTGTATGTATTTAAAGATACCCAACAAGTATAAATGAAGATATATGCTGACCGGCAGTATGCTGTAAGGCTAAAGGCATGCTACACTGTGTTTTATGGGCTGTACAGAACACCGAACCACATCAGACATCTGACATCATATACTCCAAACATCACTCATCAGTGGCCCAGTAACAGTGTGTGTTTACGCTCCTGGTGGCATTACGACATGGAAACTGTCAACGGTGCCACGACTAAATAAATAAATAAAACACATTAAACTAAAGGTGGCGTGAATGATCATATTAAAATAAATAATCAGATTACAGTTCAGATGCAAGGAATGACTTCTGCACTGAATTGAACTATACATAGTGTAAACCTGGTAAATGAAAGAAAATGCATAATAGTACTGTACTTCATTTAGAGCCTAAGCAACTATAGATTAATAGATTAATCCATAGTTATAGCACATACCATAGCTCTGTTGAATTCCCCACTCTGATGGGTCATAGAATTATGATTCATTTTCTAGAACAGAAGCTCTGAGTGTAATTTCATTAACTTTAAGTTGAATTAATACTCTCCTTCTAATACTCTCTATTGTAGAGACTCATTCACAGGGACTGTTGATGTGGACATTCATTTAATCTCGGTCTAAAAAGTCAGTCACGCTTGTGCGATATTTGATTTGTAAAAAAAAAAAAAAAAATCTTGTCCAAAAAATGGAAACACATGGCAGGTACATTTCATTTCTCCGTTATGTCTCCGTACCGTGCTTGGTGTCTTCTGTAAAGGTCGGCCGGTTTTACGCCTTCATTCACGAGAAACTTCATCCCAAGTCCCGGTTTGACTTGAACACATCCTGTATTTTTTTTATTTATAGTTTTATGGTCCCATCCCTGATTAATATTGCTAATTGAAGCTGGATATATACTTGTCTCATTTTAGGCAGACTGAACATAGACTGATGGATTTTCTTCCAGGCGCTAATAGTGAGAGCTCCAAATGTCTGCACAAATCATTAAAATGCAGGTTTTTATATAAAGGTTGGAAGGCCTGGTTATGCAGTATAATTAGAGTAAATGTCACTCGAAATCTTGGCAGTGTAATATCGTGTAGAGACGACTAGATCATTATATCGCACAAGCCTATTAACGATGATGAAAAAGTTATGTTTTTATAGAACAATTTTTATTTTATTTTATTTATTTATTTTTTAGAAGTGTCACACTCCTTTCTGTAAGGAGATAATGATTTACTTTTTAGGGTTGAGGAATTTAGTCAGGGTTAGTGCTCTGAAGGTAAGATGTTCCACTTGGTTTTCTGTCATGGCAAAGTAGTAGAAAGAAAAAGAGAGGCTATGTGAGGAGGAAACCTACAGTAGGTTCATAGCCGCTCAAATGTAAACAATAACAGGCATTACACATCACGTGGTATAAGAGGAATAAAACACATCAGGATGTGCTGTTAAAAAAAGAGAGAGATTGCACTGGGCCACATCACGTCGCACAATAATAAATTGTTTTTCTATAACAGCACACCACTTCATGTTTTATTCCTACATAACACCCCTGCTCATCCCCTGAGATAGACTGTTGTTCCATTCAGGGTGTATTTCCTGGCGTCATTCCCACACAAGTGAGTGAGAGACTGAAGAAGCAGTGGAGGCTTGTACGAACCAGTTTACATAAATTACATGAAAAATTAAATAATGGAATGAAATAGGATGAAGTGACACATAAAAACTGAAAAAGAATTCCAGTCTATAAATTCACAAACTCCTCAGTGTAAATCTGAGAATGGCTTTGAGTAGTTGAACATTAGATAATCCATATAGAAAAAGTCATATGTTTTCTGTCTCTCGCTTAAACTCAGGCGAGAGAAATACTCCTGCGTAATGCGCGAGGACGTCCTGGCTGCGTTCGGGTTCCTGTCTTTAAAACTGGGGAAGGTCAGGTTAGCGGGTGCTCCGATTTGCCTGAGGAGGAAATTGGCTTCCTCTTCGAGTGTCTCAAACTTGCCAATGAAGTTGTAGTCTATAAGGCAGGGGCTGCACAGCTGCACCACGCGCTCCCAGTGGATGTCCATCCCCACAGGACGCCGGACATCAAGCAGGTACTGGATGAACTCTTTAAAGGTCACACCCTCTCCGGTGAGCAGGGCCGACCTCGAGGCGTTAGCGCGGTACTTGGCGATGATGGGCTTCCCGAACACAGGGT